>BQNB010143967.1:0-16920 GCA_026074375.1 Tanacetum coccineum | reverse complement strand
TATATACTTAGTTTTAAAAAAACCAAAAACCAAAATATTTGACATTCAAGCATCAAAAAAAAAAATTTCGTGAATTTCAAATTCATCTCTCATTTGGACACGACATCCGGAAGATAAACTATTACTTTTCCTAAAGTAAGTTTTATCCGACGTGATTACTTATATATACTATTACTCGACTAGTCGCTTACGACAAATTAAATACGATGTATCGGGTATTCGAACAGAAGGTAAACAACAAGTATCAATAATGCAGAAAAGCAAATAAACACACAAAAACACTAAACAATTAAAACACAGAATAACTAATTAATAAAAACTAAACTATAAACTATAAATCTAATCTAAAATACTAATAAACAAGTATTAAACAAATTTACTCCCCGGCAGCGGCGCCAAAAACTTGATGTGTCTTTTAGTATAGGTAATTATATTATCAAGATTTACTATTTATATTTTGTCGACTTTACCTATTAACTAACACTAATGGGCAGTGTACCCGATCGATTGTAGGTTTGTTGTTAAGTAGGGTGTCAATCACTAAGAGTGAGCATTAATACTCCTATTTACTTCTTAATTAACTTAATGATTTAATTTATTATACTAGTTGGGAAAGCTAGGATCGAATGGTCATCAAATCCTCACTTATCTCGCGAAATCCCGACCACAATGGTCATAGTAACCAGAATTTTGTCCCACTGGTCATGGTAAGCGAGCATCATATTTGGCATTCTTATTATCAAAGTATTATAACTAAATAGATACAAAGAATTAACAAGAAATAAACGAATCGTAATGATAATTAATAAGAAAAGCTTAGCCAAAAATGGTATTCATACAATCAATATCACTATCAATTAATGAAAGTAATGAAAACATGATAATCGAACCAAACTAGTATGATGATGATGATCGGGACCGGCTTCTCTCTTCTAGGATAGTTGTGGAGTGCTGGAAAAGGACTTGGGATGATGTCCCAATCGTCCCCTCTGATGGGAGGAAGAATGGATGCCAAATGAGGCTGAATTCGGCCCCTATTTATAGGTTTATGATGGTTTACGGCATAACTGATTCGTTGGTTTACGTCGTAACCTTGCTGATGTAGACTTTCCAAAATATAGGCAAAATATACTTTATAGCGTAACCAAATGGAAGGTTTACGACGTAACATAAGTGTTTATGGCGTAACTAAAGCTATGGCGTAACGTAAGTGGTTATGGCATAACATAAGTGGTTATGGCGTAACATAAGTGGTTATGGCGTAATCTCTTCAGCAACATTGTAGTTATAGCAAAATTGTGGCTCTTCAGTTGTGATCTGGCTTTAACCCAAAACACGAAAGTTGTAGATATCACTTTCCTCTTTCCATGGCTGCTTGAATCGTCTTCAAAGAAGTTAGTATGAAGAAGTTATGGTTAAAATACTAGAGCATATTTCCTGTGTTATCTCAGGAGCATTTCTTCACATAAT
This sequence comes from Tanacetum coccineum, assembly GCA_026074375.1. NCBI lineage: Eukaryota > Viridiplantae > Streptophyta > Magnoliopsida > Asterales > Asteraceae > Tanacetum > Tanacetum coccineum. The sequence continues at coordinate 15,450 of BQNB010143967.1, read as the reverse complement.
TCTTTCACGAGCCTTTCATAGTAACAACAAATCATAAGTGGATAGCTTCATATATATTATTCTTTCATATAAGCATTCATTAATCACGTCACTAAACTCCAATGCCTTGTTTATCTTGATATTATTGTCTAATTCTCTTGTTTCTTGCCAAATGCTTGCGTTTTTCCTAAAAACAACAAAATAAGTGATTAAGTATCATATTCAGGTATTTATAAGATATTTGTAAGCATTTTCATGGGGATTTTGACACTAAAAAGTATTAAATATTTAATGTTATCAAATATCCCTCCACTTGACTTCTACTTGCCCTCAAGTAGACCTGTTAGAATAATTCACAAAAAGATTTATCCAATTTAACTCGGAGAAATGAATCTATAAAATACTTATGCTAGAAAACATCAAAGCCGAATACCTCATGAAAATGAGATCAAAATTCACTCAACTCTCAAACTAGTCTAAGTGTTTCATTTTTGAGGTGATCACTCTATTGCACTGTCATAGCATGTATTCTATCATAAGCTTGGAAAGTACACAAATCTCCACCAGCTAGAATTAGTGTCTAAATAGTCTTAAAGGTAACAGGGTTGAAACACAGGTTTAAACAGGGTGAATCATCCTACAATCTTTACCAAAAGCGTTACACCAACAAGGGTGACAAAATCACATATACACATCCATAACGATGGAATAGACATACATGATTGCAATCAAATCCCTTATTCGAGCAAAACCAATGCTTAGGACGTAGAATGATATAGGGTAGGATAAAGACATGGGATTTTAATTGTTGTTAAAATATAAACACGAAACAAATAGTCTAAAGTAATCTAAGGTTGTCATAACCAGCTACCGTCCATCCATAAGCCCAAGTATTAAAGTATGAAAATCTGATCTTTAATAATGGGCTACTAGCTCCATTTCTTACAATCATATAGATGGCTTATAATTGCACCATCTTTACATTTTTTAACACATAGATGGCTTATAGTTGCACCATCTTTGCATCTTTCTAACACTTGTTGGTTTTATAACACGTAACCAACATAAACACATATATATACATATGCTACATAGGTTTGTATCTTTAATTATTGCCCTTACAACATATGATACATATCACATATCCCCCACTTGAGATGAACAATGTCAAAAGTGATGAAACAGGGGGGTCTTTATAGATAAAAAATGATAGGTCTTCAATGATCACACAAAATTTCTGAACCTATTTTCCCAAACCAATAGACTTAAGTAGCCAGGTACTTCAACACAAAGAAAATAAAAACTACAACGTAGGCTAAGGCAAAATGGTGTAACAAAACATATTAGGTTTAAACAAGGATTGGCTAAACAAGGTGATCTAGGGGTATCTTGCACTAAAATTAAGTGCAACAAAGGGTTTTACATGGGGAGGTCAACAAGTCAGTGTGACAAGTTGATAAACACACACATTTAGGCTTTTTGGATGACTTCCTAAGATGTTGCCTTCTTGAACTGTCTATTCTAACTAATCAATTAGGTCTCAAAAAGATGTACAGCCCAAGTTCTAAAGTCTACAATACTACCGGCACACTTATATATTTGATGGATATTTGTTTAATATATGAAAATGGAATAATAGGCTTAACCTCACCAATTTTTCCCAAGTTCTAAAGTTAAAATTTTAAAACTAGCACCATTTTCAATGAAAACTAGAAAATCGAAGGCAAATATTGGTCAAGTGATAATTCTACTCCTATCCCCCTACTTGGTTTATACAATGTCCCTATTGTACATTAAGGAAATGAAAATTAAAGATAAAAGTAAAATTAGAATGAAAGACTCCCCTAGATTTGCTCGGTATGATGAAGACACAGCATGCTCTAAGCCATGCTCCAAGTCTGCTTCTTCGAGTAACATCCATAATCATAAATATCCAATCATCATCTTTGGCATTGTATCCAACTAATCCGGTTTTGAAATGCCTTCCTGTAACCAAGAATGAACCAAGCACCACTCCATGTGCATCAACCTATAATACCTACAGGAAAACTAATACTAAAAGTATAAATCTGGAAAAAAGAATGATACCAAAATGTAAAAGATAGAAATACAATCCTAACTCACATTTGTAGGAATCACGGTTGCATTTAGCTTATGTAACAAGCCTTTTAAACCACTTGGTGGCCAAGTGGACGAGTGAAGTCTCGTGAGGGTTTCCAAAGAACATACCCACTATGTTCATTTACCAATATACATGGTTTTGTAAAGTTTCAAACATTTTAATGATTTGTAGTAAGGGATTACGACGTAACCATTGAATGAGTTACGCCGTAATAATGTGGTTTGGAGAATTTTGAAAAATTAATAGATCCGGTTATGGTATAATCATATGAAACACTACGTCATTACAATATTAATTATGTCGTAACCATTATAGTTACACCGTAACTTGCTGTATTTCAGCAACCAAACGAGTCGAGGAGACCTCGAACCTGCAAAACCAAGTAAGAAAAATACAAAACCAACTAAATGCAGAATTTAAATTAAGCAAAACATGATTACAAGGATAAGTATGGGGTGCCTCCCATGAAGTGCTTGTTTTTGTTTGAGTCACTAGCTTGACTCCACCCTTATTTAGTAATCAACAAGGTGTTCATCCCCTCACTTGAAATCAAGTGTAGGTGATAGTAGCCACATTTATCATAAGGGTGTAAGTAGGCTACGAGAAGGGCGCATAAGGTTAAAAGTTTATACCTATGGGGAGTTGTAAACTCCTTTTTTACCTCATTAGAAATGAATAACGGTATGGTGTGTAGAAAGAAACTTGATTAATCATTGAGCTCCATAACAACTAAGAAGGGGTCTTTAGCAAGACTCCATTGTAACACTTCTTTAATACCTGAATGATCAATGTCATGGTTTTCATCCATTTCAACGTCCTTCATAGGAACTTTATCTTTTTCCTCTGCAATATTAATATTCTCTTTAACCTGTTCACTATCACTAGCAAATTCATTAGTAGCAAAGAAAGTAGAAAGGTCAAGAAGTTAACCATTATCTTGGTCACAATACTCATAATTATTGGTTATGGCGTAACATAAGTGGTTTTGGCATAATCTCTTCAGCAACATTGTAGTTATAGCAAAATTGTGGCTCTTCAGTTATGATCCGACTTTAACCCAAAACACAAAAGTTATAGATATCACTTTCCTCTTTCCATGGCCGCTTGAATCATTTTCAAAGGAGTTAGTATGAAGAAGTTATGGTCAAAATACTAGAGCACATTTCCCAAGTTATCTCAGGAGCATTTCTTCTTCCGCTTCATTTCTTTACATAAGTCTTTCACGAGCCTTTTATAGTAACTCCAAATCATAAGTGGATAGCTTCATATATATTATTCTTTCGTAGAAGCATCCATTAATCACGTCACTAAACTCCAATGCCTTGTTTATCTTGATATTATTGTCTAATTCTCATGTTTCTTGCCAAATGCTTGCGTTTTTCCTAAAAATAACAAAATAAGTGCTTAAGTATCATATTCAGGTATTTATAAGATATTTGCAAGCATTTTCATAGGGATTTTGACACTAAAAAGTATTTAATATTTGATGTTATTAGCTATATCCAAGCCTGAGGTGATCAAAGTGGTGCAAGAAGAGGCTGAAAAGATTGAACTTGACCCAAAGAAAATTACAAGTGCCAAAGCAGGTGAAAAGTTCTAGAAGGCTCAGGATGCTGAGCATGAGGTCCTCAAGAGACAACACACTGAGAAGGTCAGAAAATATCTTGAACTCGGGAAGCACAAATTTGAAAACTACATGTGGACCATTAGCAGCAGACTAAAACCTGAGACTATCACTGATATCAAAATTCATCCAAAAACCAAGCCAGTTTTCATAACAATCTTGAGAGGTACTGATGGTAGAAACTTTGATGTCCATAAACCTTTTGCCTTTGATGAGTTTGGTATCTCTGAATTGGATGAACTGAGGAAAATCATTCCCAAGAAGAAAAATGCAGTTGTACAAGACTTGATGAATTCACTAAGCTGAAGGTATGAAAGGATAAGAAGAATCCCTGAGGAACTTGGACTCAAGTCAGCACTTCCTGCTCCTGCTCTTGAACAAGTCTCATCTAAATCCTCAAGAAAGAAGAGGAAACACATGGAACTTGAGCCTGAAATAAAATTTTTTGGATTGAAATGCAATCAACCCCTCCCTGAAAATGTTCTGTTTGTCAACAACATGGTCATCGAAGAGCCTAAGTATGGGATTTTTACTGTTAAATTCGGGTGACCAAGCTTTTCAGAAGGATGGATGTGAACATCAAAAAGTAAGGATGGTGCCTTGGTCATATCTTGTAGCTGCCTCTATGGTTTAGTCACCTGAAAATGAAAGCTTTGACATGAAACTAAAGAAACTCATTGATGAACATCCTGATCAAGAGAAGCTCAAGTCAAAGAAAGTCAAGTTAAAAGCCCTTAGATATGAGATGAACTGACTACTTATGATGTAATTTTTGTTATCTTTTGTAATAGATAATAAGGCCTTGTAATCATTTAATGATGTATTTTTTTTTGTTAAACTTAGTATCCTTAAACGGCTTTCTATAAATCAGTATGAGAAGAAGCTGTATTTACTCACTCACACTGATAAACACTGTAAGGAGATATTTAATCATCAAATAGGGATGGAGAGAGATTGTTGGGCCATTCATTGCCCATTGATCTTTCACTTAGGATTTGAATACAAAATAATCTAAGTGTAAATATCCTTTAACAATTCAAGGTCACTAAGTGAATACTCGCTTAGTGCGTTACCTTCAAGATGCGTAGCCTGAGTCTACAAGAAAGACTCTAGCATTCAGTGAGGCAGTAATTAGTGAATGAAGCCTGAGCCAAAGAAGAAGGTGATGGGTTCAGTGAGTTGTGGCAATAGACTCACTAAGCCCCATGCGATCTCCAACAACTAGAAGACCCTGAAGATATGTAAACTCCCATATAAAAGGTCACTACTTATTTTAACTCATATATTAATTTTATAAATTTACATATTCAAAAATTTGGTTAAAATCGAAAATTTTGATTCTAGCGAGTTTCGGACCGTAAGTCATCTGTTATCGATCGAGAAGCAAATGGACGCGTAATTATAGCCCCGTAAATTTTATTAGAGATATTTTAGTTGGATATATTATCACCGACCTATTTTGGATGTGACGTGTTTTAAATTGTGCGTTTTTGCATGTGTCGTACCATGCTTTGGACGATTATTCATTTAAATAAACAAGTAACCGTAAATTTTTATTTTATTCTCGAGAGCTTGATAAATTTTCATTTTATTTTTATTTTTGTAATTTTAAACTTCTCCCGTTAGTTGCCGAAAACGAGACTAAAAATCAAGTTTTTATAAAAATTACCAAGACGGGCTAGTAGTTTTTGGGCCCGAAAATCTACAAATATCAAGTTACTAAAATTTTGACCCAATCTCCTTACTTTTCTCCTTATAACCGATTTTAAGAAAATAAAAACTAAGAATATGTATTTTTTTTGGAGTTGTTTTTTAGTTAATTAATGTTCTAAAAAATAAAATTTCCTAAGTATTTGCACATAAATTCAAATAAAATTATTTTACGAATTTTTTTTATAAAAAATGCGGTCACATCCCTTCCCCTTTCTTTTTTCATCCGACACCCAACATCACACAATATTTATACCCCTATTATGTCGCTAACTCATTCCTTTTTTTAGATACACAATTTCACCCCTACTTTATATACCAACCAATATTTTTGCCAATAAAAACTTCCATACTTATTCTTTTAAAATTAACCAAACACAATCATTTATGCACCTCTCGTTTTTATTCAGCAAAAACCCAAGCCCAGTCAAACTATGCCTATTTTTTTTCTCTCCATTGCATGTAATTACTTATATTGATACTCATCCTCTCGATTTTTATAACATCTGATATTCGTATTATCATAAAACAACGACTTCATCTTTTCTTTTTTCTCCTCTGTTCATCGAACAGTAAAACACCACCATCACCATCATTCAATCTCCATCAAAACCCCATTTTCTAAATCACAAACCACTTCAAACCATTGCTATAATAACCTCTATTCATAAACACACTCAAAAACATCGTGTAAGGATTTTCCTAAATCTTGATTTTTAGGGCTTTTTTGATTACTAGTGAAAGAAGAAGTATTAGGGTTTATTGGTGAAGATTATAACAAGAATTGAAGAACAAAAATCAAGTTAGGGTTTTGTTGTGGGTCTCTTGATTTCGGCAGCCTAGGGTTCAAGAAGGAGTGTTTTCGTGATTCTTATCCTCTATTTTTAAAAGCTTTGTAAGCCTCTCTTAATGCCTCCTTTTTGATTCATAACTCTGTTGGTTTTTACTTTATTGATTTTCACTTTGCAAGCATGCCTTTCATAATATTATTAATTGTGTATTAATCTATAAAAATTTGTTAGTATGTTATGGGATAAGTATTATATGATATGTAGTTTAAGTGGACAATTGTATGCTAATGAATGATGTTTTGGAAGAGTCTTGGATTGATTTACTAGTAAATTATTGGGACAGTTTTGACGCAGTAGCTAAAACGTATGACAACTCTAAAAATTTAGTTTAGGGTCTGTGATTAAATTGCATAGGTAGAGGAGGAATGTCTTAGATCTATAGGGATAGTTGGTTATGCTCAACCAATTGTAACGGTTGAGTGAGATATGGCCATAAATACGAAAACTAGGTCAAATGCTGAACTTCAATAGGATGGTGTTTGTTTCTCAGATTTTTGAACTAAAGGTTGTGTTTTTAAAACATGGATTTATACTAGACATCATAGGGAAGCTCCAGCACTTGGCCTCACATTGATTGCTATTATAGATTTTATTTTTAGTGCGTTTTTCGTAAAAGTGTATATTTGGCATAAACATTTGTTTTGGTAGTTATCATTAAAATAGCAATACCATTGATTGGTAAAGTGAGATTGCTTGTAGTTAATGGTGTCTGGAAACTAGATTACAATAGCTTTCTGTGGGTTTTTGAAAACCTATTCTTAGCACTACGGATAATAATTATGCGCTCTTAAAATGGTCAAATCAGAAAAGGAAATTTACGTCTTGTAGACTGTAAGAAGAACATTATAAAGTACACAATTTTGCTAATAAGATAAGAATTAGTTATGTAAAACTTAATATATATTTAATTACCTATATTAATAAGATTGTTAAGTGATATTTTGGAATTAACCACTTTAGTTAAGTCATTGTGCAATCACGCATATATCTAAGAAAATATCCCATACTTGTTAAAATTGTTTGATGCGTATCTGTTTTTTACTTTTATATTTTTACTAAGCGTCGTGACACTCTATAGGTTGGTCGGTTTTGTTGTGGTGACCTCTCTCGATCTAAAAACTCACTTCTCGATCCTCGTCATTATTTGATTACGGTGAGTTCATAGTGTCTCGCTTTTTAATATTTTTCTTTATACCCCGCGAGGGAGATGCATGTAGTTTTTATAAAATGAAACAAGTAGGTTTTTCTCCTAAGTGCTTGTGACCCTTATGTGAATGAGATATGTTGTTGCTTGAGTAGCGTTCGTCATAAGGACCCACATGTGAGCTGTCAATACCTATGAAGTGTGGTAGCTGCTCATCAATTAATAGGCTATGGGTTGACAAACCCGGTTTGGTTTTAGGATTTAAATCCGAAAAAGTGAGCTCAACCAATGTAACGGACATTAATTGTTGGAGATTTTTAATAGGTATCTGCCGAAATACAAGCCTGGGGGCATCATTGTAATTATTATTATGTGTTTTATGGGAATTAGTCTATGGATCGGGTGTCGCAAGCTCAATGCAAGTTGGTTCTTAGTCTTGTCTGATATCAGTCTTATATGATGCTTTTGAAATATTATAATTTTGTGTTTTCAAACCGGTTTTTCAGTGTTTATTACTTTATAAAAACTATGAATTCACTCATAATCTCATGTTGAACTTTTTAGCATGTTTCATTAGGTTAATTAAAGTTCGGTGACTTGGAGGCAATAAGAGGAGGATTCGCGCTAACCTTTTGTGATTTTTTTATAAAATCCATTCTTAAAATGAAAAACAAAAATGTTTAGTTTGTTTATATGTCCAACTGTTATGGATGTATGGTGAACGATCTCTTGGGACTTTACCTTTTAAATCTGAATGAAGAAAATGGGAATTGAATGGTTGTTTGTTTTAAAAAGTACTCTTTGGTCGTTCTTTATTTCTTGCGACTATTTACCTTAGTGATTTAACACTCACACATTGTTTGGTTCGCTGCGTGTAAATTTAGGGGTGTTAAGATTGAGGGTATCAAGAGCCACATGTTATTGAGAACCGAGGTTGTTTTCAAAAAACCTTAACTATAACTTATATTTTTAAAATTTTTTAGCGCGCAGTATTCCTCATAATGTCAGCCAAAGAGTTCTTGCAATATGTTTCTAGATTTTATATTGCGTGTGTATTATCACTAAGTATTTAGTAATAAAATACTATGATATATATGTCGAGATATATATTGATTATTAATTTCGTATTAGTTAAAAAAAAAAAAATAACTTTTTATCTTACTTTGAAATTCTTCATATCTAATTAATGTTTTTGGCAACAGTCATATTTTTGCATAATTGTACTTTCCATAAATGTTTTTTTATTAAATTAGTGAACCTGATTACGTTTCCCTCGTATTCGCGTTTATCATGGCGAAACCTATTTCCAAAAGGAGGACACGAATGCTATGCCATGCCAAACTTCAACATTGAGTTTGTACCGAATCCAGGCCATGCACACTTTGCTAACAACAACAATAATAATGGATGGATAGGATTCGGGATGTACCATAGGGAGATAGATGAGGCTAATGGTTAGACTCCAGAGTTGACGAGGAGTGATACGGATCGACTGGGCATGATGATGGCGATGTATGTAGAGAGACAAAACCGAGTCACTACGAGTATTGTTGGAGGTCCATCTATGGTCTTACAGCTCAGGAACCGACATCGTGGTTGATGACTTGTTTTTCCAGGTGGAACAATTGATGAGTAATAATAAAGGATATGTTTAGTGGATATTATAACTCTCAAGACCCTTCAAACCATCACCATAAATGAATCAGCGGATCTCAATCATAATTCGACGAGTAGTAGACAGGAAGTGTTGATGAGGAAGATGGAGGAGGTAGTGTTGACTGAGGGCAACTAACTGTTGTTGCCATTGGAGGGTGATTCCACCTAGCGTGACTGCTTTGGAGGAGCAGGTGCAGACCCTGCAGACAGGCATCTACATGAATCTAGGTCGAAGAACCAGTTGTGGCAGATACAGTGGCTGAGATGCCACAGTCGTGAGGGTGATTTGATGCTATTAGTCCATTTGCTGTGGATGGAGGAGCGCCTCACTATTTTGGAGAAGAGACTTATCCTAGGACCGCCTTCGGGGGTCCCTTGTAGTCATTTTTTATTCCTTTCGAACCTTGTTGGTTAGGATTCTTTTGGTATAGTAACTAAACTGCCTGCGTGCAGTTGTGACTTGTGCTGCAAGGTGTATTTTGTTTCTATTGTAAATCACGCAGTCTATTCGTGAATTTATGTAAGCATGACTGCCTAGTAGGTTAGTATTTATTAGGTAAGTTCTTCTTATTGGATCATTAGTCACTTAAAATCCGGCATGTCGATTAGTTTGACATTGCATTAGTACTAGTGTTTGTAATGACCTATGTAATGTTTAGGGTCTCGTTTTGTAAACACTACAGCATTGTATATATTTTTGGTGCTTAATGAAGGTTAATACTTTGATCTTTAGTTACTTGTGTTATGGTTTGCTTATTGATCTCTAATTATTCGCTTTCCTTAAATGTTGACTCATATGATAATATTATTATTCTTGTTGTAAGTTTAATTATACCAATGTATGGATTATTACACTTTTCGTTTCTGATGTCGTGAAAGAATCATCGCCTCCAACGAAATGTCGCAAGCTGCCATTGCCAAGCTTAATTGTCTGAACGAAAGTAGAGAAAGCTCTTGACGTCCGATCGTTGCCATAAGAAAACACTTCGGGCGTGGAGGACCCGGCAAATGGTTGAGGGTGCAGGGGTCCTGAGAGGAGGCAAAAACAGGCCAGGGATTGTACTTTCTATTTTCATGAAGTGTGGTCCTACCCAATTCCATTGCAAAGAAGGGGCTATTGAACTTTTTGCCGTTGGTTTGAGAAGATTGAAAGTACTTTTGGGATCAGCGAATGCGCTGAAAGGAACAAAGTCAAGTTTGCTGCTGTACCTTCTAGTTTGTAGAGCTTTACCGGGTTGTGGAGACCAAGTTGCCCCGTAGTTTAGCAGAAGCAAACGGGAAAATTCCTTGGGATGATATGAAAAAGATAGGTTAGAAGAATTTTGTCTAAAGAAGAACTATTTCACGGATGGAAGTGAGTTGAGAATTCGAGGTTAATGGGACCATGACATGTGGCCTTACACCAGAAACGATTCAACGAATTGGTTTTACTATGTCCTGAGGTTGTTCCATCTACCAAAAAGAAGATCAGTCAATATATCAAGGGGTTGCCATCGTACATCCAGGGTAAGACCTATTCTTCTAAGCCAACTACCCTAAATGAAGCTATAAGGATGGCGCATGGTCTTATGGAGCATAAAGTTTGGGGTTGGAAGGAAAAGAATGTTGATCAAAACAAGAGAAAATGGGAAGGTGGAAATCAGGGGAATAATCAAGGTAACCGTAATAACAACCGGGGAGACTACCGTGACAACCGCCGTCACAATCAAAACAATAACCGAAGGAATGGGGGTGCTAGGGCGATGACTCAAGCTCAAGGTGAAAATGGGAACCAAGGAGGGCATGCCTTGAAGTGCAATAGGTGTAACATGTTCCATTTTGGAAATTGTCCGGTGAAATGCAGTAAATATGGAAAGAGGGGACACCATGTTAGGGATTGTCGTGGTAAGGGAGTAGCCACTGGTGTTAATGTTGAGCCGATTAGGGTTTGTTTCAAGTGTGGGGACCCGAATCACCTTGCCAACAGTGAATTGTGTCCCGAGAAGAAGAAGCAGGATGGAAGGAATGCAAGTGGCCATGTTTATGCCGTGAAAGATATCGATCAAGCCCAAGGCCCAAATGTGGTGACTGGTACGTTTCTGCTCAATAATCGTTATTTTAGCATGTTGTTTGATTCGGGGTCAGATAAATGCTAGTCTTACTCATTTAATTGACAACGAACCGGAAAGAATAAGTGCTAGTTATGAGGTCGAGTTAGCCAATGGAAGGACCGCTAGTACAAATACCGTATTAAAGGGGTGCACTTTAAATCTAGTCAACCATCTATTTAAAATCGATCTAATGCCTATAGAACTTGGTACTTTTGATGTCATAATTGGCATGGATTGGTTAGCCGATAATGATGCCATCATCATCTGTGGTAAAAAGGAGGTGCACATTCCGATTAAGAATCGAATGTTAGTGGTTAAGGGTGATAGCAATTCTTCCCGATTAAAAGTGATATCCTGTATTAAGGCAAGAAAATACATCGAAAGAGGATGTCATCTATTCTTAGCTTACGTTACCGAAAAGGAGAAATCTAAGAAACGTCTCGAAGATGTACCGGTAATTCGTGATTTCCCTGAAGTATTCCCTGATGACTTGCCGGGACCTCCCTCGCCTCGACAAGTTGAGTTTAAAATTGATCTAGTGCCGAGTGCTGCTCCAGTTGCCCGTGCACCTTATCGCCTGGCCCCGTCAGAAATGAAGGAATTATCTGAACAATTGAAGGAATTGTTAGAGAAAGGATTCATTCGCCCGAGCTCGTCACCCTGGGGAGCTCCGGTATTGTTCGTAAAGAAAAAGGATGGGTCATTTCGTATGTGTATCGATTATCGTGAACTGAATAAGTTGACGGTCAAAAACCGTTATCCTCTCCCGAGAATTGACGATTTATTCGATCAACTTCAAGGTTCAAGTGTATATTCAAAAATTGATCTACGTTCGGGGTATCATCAACTGCGCGTTCGAGAAGAGGATATTCCCATCACCGCTTTTCGAACAAGGTATGGTCATTATGAATTCCAAGTGATGCCGTTTGGTCTAACCAATGCACCAGCAGTGTTCATGGATTTGATGAATCGTGTTTGCAAGCCATATCTTGATAAATTTGTGATCGTATTCATCGATGACATTCTCATCTACTCCAAGACCAAGGGAGAACATAGGGAGCATCTAAAGATCATTTTGGACCTGCTCAAGAAAGAGAAGTTGTACGCCAAATTCTCAAAATGTGATTTCTGGTTGGAGTCTGTTCAATTCCTTGGCCATGTTATTAATAGGGAAGGCGTTCCATCTCTTGATCGCAAAAATGAAGCTATCAAAAATTGGCGTGTTCGAATCGCCAACTGAAGTAAGACAAATTTATGGGTTAGCCCGGCTACCTATAGAAGATTCATCGAGGGTTCTCTTTGATCGCCTAGCAGATCTTTACCAAACTTACTCAAAAGAATAAGAGATTCGAGTGGGGTGGCGGATGAGGATGAGCATTCCAAAAGCTTATAGCAAGATCGATGTACGTGCTCCAATTTTTTAGCTTTGCCCGAGGGTCTGATAGAATTTTCGTTGGTTTATTGCGATGCATCCATCAAGGGTTACGGTGCAGGTAACTTATGCAACGAGATAAGTGAATGCCTTGCTTCCAGTAATTGAAAACTCATGAAGAAATACTACATACTCATGATATTGAATTGGGGTGCTGTGGTTTTTGGCTCTTAGATTATTGTGGGAGACACTTACTCTATGGTACAAAGTGTGTTGTGTACACCGATCATAAGAGCTACAATACATTTTGGATCAAAAAGAGCTAAATATGAGGCAACGGCGATGGATCAAACTATTAAGTGATTATGATTGTGAAATTCGTTACCATCCGGCAAGCCAAGTGGTAGCGTTGCTTCTTAGCAGGAAAAGTTCGATGAGAAACCTGTGAGGGTTCGATCTTTGGTGATTGTCTAACCTACATCGATCTGTCAGAAAGGATACTCAAGGCCAACTGGAAGTTGTTTGACAACAGAAAATGTGAAAGCAGGAATATATGGATGTCGACTGTTTAAATAAGCTATCTTTGGTATTCCTTCCGCAGGATTCGAGGTATTTTGAAAATCGTGATTTGTGGTTAACGTGTTTGGCGGGACTACGAGAATGATTATGCACGAGTCTCATAAGTCGAAATATTCTATTCATCCGGGTTCTGACAAAATGTATCAAGATCTGAAGAAATTATATTGGTGGCCGAATATGAAAGCCGACATTGCTACATATGTTAGTAAATGCCTTACGTGTGCCAAAGTCAAGGTCGAGCATCAGCGACCGTCAGGACTTCTGCAGCAACCTGAAATTCCTGAATGGAAGTGGGAACGTATTACTATGGATTTTGTTACGGGCCTTCCGAGAACATCTAGTGGTTATGATTCTATTTGGGTAATTGTCGATCGGTTGACTAAATCAGCTCACTTTTTGCCGATGAAGAAGACTGATAGTATGGAAAAACTCACCCAACAGTATCTGAAGGAAGTTGTCTGTAGGCATGGGGTACCATTGTCGATCATTTCAGACCGCGATAGTCGATTTGCGTCTGGGTTTTGGAGGTCACTTCAAAACGCTTTAGGGACAAACTTAAATATGAGTACAGCATACCACCCGGAAACAGATGGTCAAAGTGAGAGAACGATCCAAACTCTTGAAGATATGTTGCGTGCCTGCGTAATTGATTTCGGTGGAAGTTGGGATCGACACTTGCCTCTGGTCGAGTTCTCTTATAATAACAGTTACCATGCTAGCATCAAGGCGGCACCATTTGAAGCACTTTACGGGAGAAAGTGCAGATCGCCCGTTTGTTGGAGTGAAGTTGGGGACAGTCAACTAACTGGGCCCGAGTTAATCCGTGAGACCACGGAAAAGATCATTCAAATTAAGAACCGTTTGCTCACCGCAAGAAGCCGACAAAAGAGTTATGCTGATGTAAGAAGAAAGCCTATGGAGTTTAATGTGGATGATATGGTTATGCTCAAAGTTTCGCCTTGGAAGGGCGTAATACGCTTTGGTAAACGGGGAAAGTTGAGTCCACGTTATGTGGGACCGTTCAAGATTATTGAAAGAATTGGTCCTGTGGCGTATCGATTAGAGTTACCGGAAAAACTTCGTGGTATTCATAATACGTTTCATGTTTCAAATCTCAAGAAGTGCCTTGCGGACGAGAACCTGGTGATTCCACTTGAAGAAATTCAACTGGACGATAAATTGCACTTCATCGAAGAACCTGTGGAAATTATGGACCGTGAAGTAAAGCAGTTGAAGCAGAGCAGAATTCCTATTGTTAAGGTTCGTTGGAACTCACGGAGAGGTCCAGAGTTTACATGGGAAAGAGAAGACTTTCCAAGCACCTTAATGACTCACCTCCTTCACTTCCAAGCAGCTTACAAAGCTCCTTAACTCATAATATGGATAGAAGATGTAAACCCCCGTATTTAAGGTCACTACTATTTCTAATCTCATAATTAATTTATAAATTTTAAACAAGTTACTTTTATTTACATCTAGACATTTTATTGAAATCGTCGTTTTAATTAATTACGAGCTATGCTTAAAACAATTATTCGTCTTGAACCTTACGTAAATTAAACTTTTCAGAAAAGTATTCCGTTTAATGTAGAATTATTTTTATCATATTCGTTTTTACTTCGTGGTTTCGCCTTAACTCTCGTTATATTTTACGTCGATACCCGTTAGCCTCAAAACTACCTACCTATCTTAAAATTTATACACTAAACACTAGAAATAACAAAAATTAAAACACAAAACTCATCACCACCACCTCATATGAGGCGTGGCATGATGTGGTGCAAGGTCTAAGACACTTGTCTTAGCTCCCTTGCATGCATAACTTACACAAAAAGCCAACTAACACTTCATTCCTCCCATTGTTTACAAAAAAAAACCACACACACATCTCCTTTGTCCCTCTCTTGCCGTGAACCAACAACAACACAACACCATTTCCATCATCAATTTACTAAATCTAAGATAACCTACTAGTGAATATGACTACCTAGTATGGTTTCCTATACTTTTTGAAGTGATTAAAGGGTGTTTTCAAGGAAGTTTATATATATTTTGGGGCTGAAGTCATTGAAGATTTTATGGAGTCATTTGGGTCATAATAAAGTGGTGTCAAAAACATTTGGGTAAAGATTCAAGACTTGGTGTAAAGGAGTCATTTGGTTTTGGGTGATAATCATCACTTACATCATTTTTGTGGGTATAAATCTTTACTTATTTTTGTTATTCTTGTATTTTCTTGTATTTTATTTATAAATTTAATTGTAAATATGATGAATATGATGATCAAAAGTTTATTGGGGCTTTGTGTGTACTAGATTAGGTT
>BQNB010143966.1:0-16920 GCA_026074375.1 Tanacetum coccineum | reverse complement strand
ACTGATCATGATATTCCCGTGTCGCTGGTTTAAAATTTTCATAAAGACTATTTTTCTTTATGTAATCATAAGGTTTCACTAAGACTTTATTCAATTTTGATCTACTCTCTTTTTCAAGAGTCAAGGTCTCTTCGCTACCAGGGACGAATCTGTTTGCAGCAAGATCAGAAGTATCATATGGGATCTCATACAAACATGGCTTTTCAGATTGAGCTTTCTTGAGATACATTGGATTTGCAAAAGTTGGTCAACCATTATATATTGAGCATTTGGGTGCTAACATATGAATGGTCTGAATTGACTGGTTTCTTTTATAAACAATTTTGTTTAAAAACTTTAATTGTTTTTCCATTGAAATCATCTTGTCAATATCTCTACCTTTCTTAACTTTTAAATCCGAAATGACCTTACTTTTCTCTTTGAGAAGACCTTCTTTTATGTCATTGGCTTTAAGTTTGTCACAATCAACTGTTCGGTCATTAAAAGCAATGTACTTCTCAAGCTCAGTCTGTTTTTTTTGAAGTGAAATTAGGCAACTATCCCGACAACTAGTAGACCCCCCCAGAGCTCTAGTAGTCTCCTCAAGGTTAGTTTTGCACTTTTACAATTCTTGAGTCAATGATGCGTTTGCTTTCTTTAATTGCTTATGAATCTTTTTGTTTTCATCAACATCGAGTTTTAAATTTGAAATTAAATTAACAAGCGCAACACGCTCATCATCACATTCTGTAGCATTTTGGTCAACCTGATTATCATTATTACACATATTTGATGAATCAAGAGTGACATTGCTATCATTCTTTTCCAAAACATGTGTGTCATTAATGTGTTCAGGTTGCTCAGAATATCGTTTCTCATTGGCAAACACATTATATTCATCATCGTATTGGACCTCAGCCAATGGCTCTGCATTTATGTCGGAGTCTGCAGGTAAGACCTCCTAAATCTTGGCCATGTAACTGTAATGTGCTTCCAATTCTTGTTCATCAATCTCTTCATCCGTGTCCTCTAGCCAATCAACTTGCTCTACTTGCAGTGGAACACCTTTCTTAGCTTGTTTGCACAGCAACATCTTTTCCTTATGATAAGTGTAGTCTTTAACCCTCTTTCATTTTCTACATTCCTTAGCAAAGTGCCCAAATACCTTGCAGTTAAAACATTATATCCCTGTCTAATGCACTACCTGGCTGCCTATAGTCTCCCTAGCCCCAGCAACAGTCATTGTCCTTTGATTCCAAAACTGGCTTGTAATTTTTATACCTTGGAACAGTATCCACAGTCTTATGTCTAGAGTTTGAAGAAGTTCTAAGGTTGTTGTTGGTAGGTTTGTAGAGCTTCTTAAAATACTTTGCAATGAGAGCCAATTTTTTTTGCATTTCTTTGTCCTTCTGAGCTTGTTCTGGATCAATGTCTTCATCAGAATCTGACTCAGATGGAGGTGTAACTAGTTTGGCTATCTCTTTTCCTTTGTGTCTGGCAGATGCATTTGATCTGGTGGAGAAAGATTGCTTTGGTGCTGGTGCATATGATCTTTGAGATTTTGGTGCTTTATGGTAAGTTTCAGGATATTGTTGAGCAGCAGCAACAAATGCTAATGGATTTGCACTTTTGGCTATTCTTTCAGCACGAATTTCATTAACTTCATTTTGATACTACTTCAGAATGCCAAATAGCGTATGATATGAGACAGTGTCTAATTCTTTAGTCTGCTTGACAATTGTCACAAATCTTGACCATTCTAGTTGAAGTTGTTAAAGAAATTGAACATTCACTTGCATAGTAGCCACTTGCAAGTTGTTTCTGATCATTTCATTCATCATATTGTAAAACCTGGAGTAATAAGACTCTATTGACTCTCTATCTCTAGAAGTGAACTTTCTAAATTCCCAGAACAGGTTAGTCTTAACATCTTGAATGCTCAATGATTTACCCTGTTGTAACCTCTCAATGGCTATCCACATTTCATTAGCTGTCTTGCAAGCATCAACAGTTGAGTAAATTTCATCCCTAATACAAGTTAAAAGAAAGAAGATTGTTTCCTTTTCAGACTAAAAGTGAGCTTTCTTTTCTTCAAACATATTGGAGACTGTCTCTATAGCTGTGTGTTGTAGAATTGCTGGAGAATCATCCGCTGCTTCAACAGCTTGAACTACTACAGTAGTTGGCATGTAGGGACCTTCGAGAATGCATTTCCTCAGTGCTTCACCATTGTTTTTTATGTCAATGTAGCGTAAAAAACGTGATCTCCACTGTGCATATATTCCCGTTGCAAGCATTGGTGGTCGATCTTTCGAAGCAGCTGCCATGATGTTGTTATGCATTTGACTGTCTGTTGTGGAACTTGTGATAGGAGTAGTCATGATGAATGATTGTTGAATTATGAAATGAAAATGCGTTGATAGATCTTAAGCATATATGATGTGATTAAAGTTATGGTTAAATGAATGCAATTATCATCCACGGGATTTTACAAGTCTATGATTAAAACCGAGAAGTCAGGATTTTACAAAATCAATAGAAAAACCGTAAATGAGTAATTGATTGATGTTGTAAAATTATTTATCTTTTAAGTCCTTGAATTTGATTATGGTTCTTGGTTTGATATGTTAAAGTTTATTGTATTTTAAGTCCAAGTCCAAAGATGTCCAATAGGGAATTAATTCGGCTTCAAAAAATTCCTAAATTGCCTCTTGAAAGCAGACTAAATCGCCTCTCACAAGAAAGAACTAAATCGCCTCTCACAAGAAGGAACTAAATCGCCTCTCACAAGAAGGAACTAAATCGCCTCTCACAAGAAGGAACAAAATCTCCTCTCATAAGAAGGCACTAAATCGCCTCATATACCAAAGGACTGTTTCGCTCTCTCTGTACAAAAGGACTAGATTTTTCCTCTGTGAAGAAGGATGCTATTTCGCCTCCCAAAAAGGTATATGAACTAATCGCGCTCGGTGATCAAGAACAAACAGTTTGGACCTACTTGCTGTATCTTTGCTGAAATTACCTCGCATCGACCAAAGACCAAGATAAACTGTTTGAGATAGAGATAGATTAGAGAGAGTGAGAGATAAAGTGTCCTTATTAATATAGCAGAGAGGTTATTTTGCGAAGAATAGTGTCATGAAACTCAAGAGTTTTCCCCTTTACCTATGGAAATAGTTGACGAAACTGAAATAAGCTATCATAATATACTTAGTTAAATCGAAACCTTTGATGCTAAAAAGAGGATGGTAAAATAAAGATAAGATGAGACTTTAGACCAAATAATGACCACGAACCACAATGAGAAGCTGGTGAGCTTATTATGTGTATCAATAGCTCGAATACGAATAAGCTTGTAAAACATGAAATAATCTGTATATCCGTGACTCGGGACTCATGATACCATTGTGTGTAGGAAACTCCAGGCTCGATTCTACACTTTTATGTTGTATTGGCACGAATCAATAAGAAAAGTGTGTGATGAATGATGATGAGAAGTAGATGGAAAGAGTAAGAAGAATCACGGTTGATTATAAGTTAGATTAAGAAGGATGTTGTTTGGATGGTAAAATTACAAGAGAGAATGCAAAATGAACCGCAAAACCCTCTCATATAGTGTTGTAGAGGGGTGTGCATATACCTCATGGTAAGCCGGGCTTGTAAGGCTTTTCTTAGGTCGTGAGTATTTGTCTTGGGCCAGGCTCGGGATTACATTTGGGTTTAAACTCGATACACATACAATATTAGCTTACTTACACGAGCCCGTTTACCCTTTTCTAGCCTATTACTATTACTTAAGATAAAGATCGAGATTGATATAACATTTGAGGCTAACAATATGATTCCTAGTTGTTCTCTAAAACATCCTTATTATGTTGGATACTTCCTAGGATTCATAACATATGTCCTTTACTTTCAACACCACCTATTTCAACAAAATGATAAGATAATAGCCATGCCACATGCCACACACGGCCAAAATCCATGGCAGGTGGTCCAACTAAAAGATTTTATATAACAAGGTTTGTGATTTGGTTGCTTGTCTTCAAAAAGAAAGAGAAAAGAGATGTGTTAGTTTGGTGGCTGCAAGTGGGGATTTGTAGGGTTTGTAGTATTATATAGAAGTGGCTATTAAGATAACTATTATTGGGCTGCTATCTAAATGTGGATTTAATTGAAGTTGGGCTGATTTTCATATGTTCCGCAAAAATTTATTTGAAGTTAGGCTATTAAGATAACTATCATTCATGGATTAAACATGCAAATATAGAATAACAGTTATTATGTAAATGAAAAACAAACACCAAGTATCTTTATTCATCAAAAATTAAAAACTGTTTTACAATTCCAAATTATCCAAATACTAACAAAACACAGATTTACATGAGACTACTAGCTGGTATCATTCCTATATTCCTAGTTAATTCAGAATGCTTAGGATATGGTAAAGCCTTTCTAAAAGGATCAGCTAAATTGTCATTTGTGTGAACTTTTTCTATCCTCACATCACCCATTTCTATGGCCTCGCGAACATAGTGAACTTTTGCGCGAAAAGGTCTTGCACCTTTAGTGACTCCATAATATTTCGCTATTGCTATGGCTCCAGTATTATCACAATACATATTTATGGGTTCTTCAATTGTGGGAACAACACCAAGCCCATAAATGAATTTGCGAATCCATACAGCCTCTTTCGATGCATCAAACGCAGCGATATACTCAACATCTGTAGATGAAGTTGAAAAATACTTTGCTTTGTTCTTTTCCAGTCAACAACACCTCCATTTAAAATGAATACATATCCAGTCTAAGACTTGAGGTCGTCACCATCTGTCAAATAACCAGCATCAGTGTAGCAAGAAACCCTGAGCTCTCGTTTCATATCACCTCCGTAAACCATAAACATATCCTTAGTATTGGGAAGCTACTTAAGAATATTTTTAACAATAGTCCAGTGAAGTTCACCTGGATTCTGTTAAAATTGGCTTGTTATGTTATGAGCGAACGCAACATCAGGATGAGTACATCTCACAACATACATAAACCAATGTAAGCACTTTGACATAAACCAATTAACCGCTTTGATCTATCTCTGTAGATCTTAATACCAAGAATATATGCAACTTCTCCTAGATCTTTCATAGCAAAACATCTTCCAAGATAGGATTTTACATCTTGTAACATTGGAATATTGTTTCCCATGATCATAATGTCGTCGACATATAAGATTAGGAAAGTGACATAACTTCCACTAGCTTTTATATATACACATAGCTCATCACGATTTTGACTGAAACCGAATTTCTTAATTTCATCATCAATCGTTTATTCCATTCCTTAGATGCTTGCTTAAGTTCATAAATGGAAAGCTTGAGCTTGCATACTCGATTATGATATTTTGGATTAACAAAACCTTCAGGTTGCACCATATAGACTTCTTTAGAAAGATGTCTGATAACGCTCAAAATATACATGTTTCTATATGCGTTATCAATGCTTTTATATATCTAATTTAGTTAATTATAAGAACTTTTGGTATAGAATAGAATATATTTGTCATTGTAGGTTCATATGATATGTCGTGGAAGAAAACAGAAGTATACACAAAGATATGGAGCTTAAAAGTTCACTTGAAGACATCCCGAGCTTAAATGGAACAAAGCCCAAGTGTTTATAGCCATTTGAAAGCAAGATAGAAGAAAAGGAAGAAGTCAAAGCTGAAAAGTCTCCAAGTGCGCCACACTTATCAGTTGTGTGCCGCACTTCTTCTCAAAACACTCAAGTACGCCGCACTTTCCCATTGTGCGCCGCACTTTCCATCGTGTCAAAGAATTAAAGTCTCAGTCAAAGAAGTGCATTAACTCCTCAAGTACGCCGCACATTTTACTATGTGCGCCGCACTTCCCTTCGAAGAATTAAATGATACCCGCATTAACTCATCAAGTGCGCCGCACTTTGCCCCTTCCTCAGCCTATAAATAGTGGCCAAATTTCACACATTTAAATAATCCAATTCTTTATTACATTCTACACACTAACACACCAACACACCAACACACACAATCCCCAAATCAAATGGGAGATGAGGAAGGATTGGTGAGGATCTTAGGATCCAATGATCCAAACACCCCTTTAATCCGCCACTTACCACCGTAACACCACCCATCTCTCCACCACGAACCACCACAGAAACACCACCATTTCCAGACCCTAAACACCATATTTCCATAATCTAAATACATAATACCATGAGGATTAGACGATTCACACCAAATCTATAATTCCTTCACTATGTTAAACCCGTTACCAAACATACCATTTGGTCACGTGTTCTTGATCTCCGGCGGGTTTGTGACAGCCCCGTGGGTTATCTTTGTAGTTTTGGATGTTGGTTGTTTGTGGGAGCAATTTGTTATTGGTTTGGTTATGATGTAGTGTTTACTGTTTACCTCGTTCTTATATGTGAAACATGAATAATATTTGGATGATTTTGCTATGACTTGTTAATATGAATGTTTATGAATTCGATGTTATCTTGCTTGGATCCTTGTTTATCTTTTGATATATCATTGCAATTAAAATAGGTCGAAAGGTTTAATTGTCTTGATGTATTTTGAACCGTTTGTCTATGGCGTGTCAATACTATACTTGTGAGAATTGTGTGGTAAATTGATAAACAACCTAAGTGAAATAATGTTTAAGACCCTTCTTTATGTTGACCGACCGGGTTGGGAGGAATTCATATGTATGCATATTTGATATAAACCATTCCTAATGCACTATGATGATGTAGTATATAGGCTGAAAAGATTCTATGTCATTATTGGTAGATAAGCTTGTCATTATGATTACCCGTCATATATGACTTGTATGCATTGTTTATATAAAGTCTTACTCAATCTCTATCTATTATGTTATGTGGATCATGCCTTGTTCCCTGCTTACTTTATACACACGTTTAGCTATTTGACCCGTGATAATCATTTAGCTTTGTTACTTGATAAACAATCTGTGAATTGCTACAAATCCCGTGGATCGACCTGGACTTACCTAAGCTATACTATACATGAACGGGTATACTTCCCGAATGTTGTGTTTTTAGTAAAAATTGGTATTTCTAGTTATTATAAATTTAAAGCTTGTAAAAACATGCATCATGTTTTTGGCGCTGTTGCCGGGGATTTGTTTAGTTGTTTGCAGATTGTTTGCTTGTTCTTGTGTATCTTACGTGTGTTTCGTGTTCTAAATCCCTTTAAATCTCAAAATTTATAAACTCGCTATACAGTTTTCTGGCAAACTGAACCGTTTTTCTTTAGGAAGTGTGCCGCACTTAGCCAAAGTACGCCGCACTTTCTGCTAAATCCCACCAGCAGATTCTGTTTTCAAACCCAAAACAAATTGCAAAACATAAACCCGAAACCGCTTTCTTAGGTTTTGTAATCATTTGAAGTTCTATTTTATTTGATTATATGCCTAGTACATGTGTGAATAATTAGTTTGTGATTCAAATGAAAAAAGCCAAAAAGATTTTATTTTCACCTTTATATTTGCTTTCTTAGGAGTTATGAATGTTTGAATACTAGTAATTGTATTTTCCATTCTAAATTATTTTGTTTTGTGTGTGTGCTTGTTTTAGTAAATTGTGTATAAATAGAAATTTTAAAATTTAAATATAAAAATGTTTTGAACTTTGTGGGTATATTCGCTGAAAACCCTCACGAGACTATAACTCATCTACTCGGGCCACCGAGGGGTTTAATGGGTTGTTGCATACGCTAAATGCAATCGTGTTGCCTATGAAAGTGCGCTTTTGTATTTTACGCTTTCTTGTAGTTTTGTTTATTTTGATAAAAAAAAGAGTTACAAAATTATAAAGCATAAATTATTTTTATCTGTTTGTATATGTTTATTGTGTGTTTGTTTATGTTTGCATGTGTTTGTTTATGCGATTATATATGTGTTCGTAACTAATAAAGTGTGATAAAAAAACAAAAATTTGTTTTTTGTCATAATAAAACTGCTGCACATATATTTGTGTGCAGCGCACTTTTGTTAAATTTTTGCCGCGCTAGTATTTTTGAATATTTGAAGAATTATAAAAAAAATTAGGTTATAAGTACGCCACACTTTCTTTTAAGTGCGACGCACTTCTGGTTTAAAAAAAATAAATAAATAAATAAAACAAAATAAAATAAATATCTAAAAAAAGTAATATAAAAATTTAAAATTTAAAATATATATATATAATTTTTTTACTTACATAATTATTGTGTGCTAAAAATATAAAAAATATATAAAACCCAAAAATATTTGTTTTAATATTTTCTCTGTAGTTATAAGTTTTCATACCATAAATAATTATTATGTGCTTAATATGTATTTGTCTTTAAACCAAGACTCATTAAAAAAAATTCTAAAAATCAAAAAAGATTTTGTATGCCTGTTTTACTAAAATGTATATAAATATAAAAAATTTATATATATATAAAATGTTTTGAAATTTGTGGGTGTGTTCGCTGGAAACCCTCACGAGACTATAACTCATCCACTCGGGCCACCGATGGGTTTAAAGGCTTGTTGCATATGCTAAATGCAATCGTGGTGCCTACGAAAGTGCGCTTTAGTATTTTACAGTTTTTGTAGTTGTGTCTATTTTGCAGATTAAATAAATAGGTGGAGCTTGGATTGGTGGTGATGCTTATCACTTGGGGATGTGATATATTTGGATCAGTATATTACATGTGGTAGAATATACATGCTTGGCGTTCCGTTTCACGCAATATTCAACCAAGTACTTATGAGCCCCGAAAAGTTTCGTTTCTCTTATATTTATTTTTCCCCATTATCCTACTTTTAACTTATTTCCTAAATTATGCATAATGCTCAACTTAAGTGTGGGGGGAAATTGAATTGGAAAAATCAGACTTAATATTAAAAGTATAAACTTTTGTTCGCCCTCTGTAAACTAAAAATCTAATCTTATTTTTAATTTGTTTTGCTAATTAGGTTAATATATTAGAATAAAACGTAAGTTTTAAAATCAGAGATGTGCCTCGATTGATAGAGCAGATCCGACTCGGGATCGATAACATTACTTGTGAATCTATAACCATTCAAGTAAATATGTGAGGATTTTGAGCCTGTATATAGCACACGTATTTTATGATTGATTTCCTTTGCTATGAGTGTGTTGGTGATTTATTGATTCTAGAACTTGTGCTTGATAATCATTACGAGACCGCTGTGAGATCACGTTCGCGTGATATAGGTATTTTTATGTGATAAAGAGGCAACTTAGAATTTAACCCAAATTAGCCATTCCATTTAACATATTATTTATTCTTTTAGCTAATTACACTGATTAGCTAACCACCCAAATAAAACCCTTCTTTTAGCACTCATCTTTAGTGCTAGATACCCCTAGTTTAACCCGCTGAGCCATTCTATTCATTTTTCTCATCTAAAAAATGTAAAAATACAAAAATATATAACCTTTAGCCTAGCCTTACCTTTTGTCGAAATTCCCTATGGTTGGTTGCTAGTTGCTCGGTATGATTGGTTGATTCTTACTCACAGTTTGTTCGCGCTTTGTTATGAGTGTTGTGTCATTCCAACGAAAGATGAAGAGTGCACGCTTCATGTTTTGTATTTTTTTGTGGTATATGCTTATACTAAGTGTGGGGGAATTGCTAGTTGAAAAAAAAAGTATAAGAAAAGGAAAGAAAAAAACGAGAAAAAAAAAAGAATAAAGAAGAAAAAAAAGGTGATGAATAAGAGTTGGATTATTGTTGGCACTTGCGACGTATGGATATATTATGATATGTGCTGGGTATATTGATGAGAGGTCCGATTATCTCTCGAGTTTGTGGATTGTCGTAACTAGCAACATGGGCTTCTTGGACTTGTCGACATGTATATTATAAATCCATTTCCATTATATATTTCTCATGCCTTATCCACACCCTTATTAACCCTTAGCCTAACGTTACAACCGAATAAAAGTCCTCTTTTGATATTTATACCTGGTGATTACGCCATGCCGGTGCAGTTTGGTTTCTTGTACAAGCCTATGGTATGAAATGGATCATGTCTGAGCAATTGAGTGTGATTTCCCTTTTACCCTCTATTATATCACATACGAGTGTTTGAGTGAATTATACTTTTCATTATTCGTAAGGTGCTTAGTCATGATATTACCGTTTGAGAATCATTGGGTATTGTCAAACATATCTGCTTTCGCATATTAAAAATCAAAAATATTTTTCATAATTCTACGTTTGTTTTGTAAGGCTTATCTTTTCCTTATTTTGCTTGAGGGAAAGCAAACCCTTAAGTGTGGGGGGGGAGGGGGTTGCTTGCTCCTTTTGCACTTATTTATTACAAAAACCAAAAATATTTTCGATAATTTCACACCTAATAAAAAATTTTAAGAATAATAATAATAATAAAAATAAAAAATATCAAAATTTAAAAATATATATATAAATTTTTTTTTGTCTTATCACCTAGGAACTTATTTCTAAATTTCTTTTCTTAAATTTGCTTGAGGGCAAGCAAAGTTTTAAGTGTGGGAAGATTTGATAACGCTCAAAATATACATGTTTCTATATGCGTTATCAATGCTTTTATATATCTAATTTAGTTAATTATAAGAACTTTTGGTATATAATAGAATATATTTGTCATTGTAGGTTCATATGATATGTCATGGAAGAAAACAGAAGTATACACGAAGATATGGAGCTTAAAAGTTCACTTGAAGACATCCCGAGCTTAAATGGAACAAAGCCCAAGTGTTTATAGCCATTTGAAAGCAAGACAGAAGAAAAGGAAGAACTCAAAGCCGAAAAGTCTCCAAGTGTGCCGCACTTATCAGTTGTGCGTCGCAGTTCTTCTCAAAACACTCAAGTACGCCGCACTTATCAGTTGTGCGCCGCACTTTCCATCGAGTCAAAGAATTAAAGTCTTAGTCATTGATGACTGCATTTATTCACCAAGTGCGCCGCACATAGTCTTGTGTGCGCCGCACTTCCGTTCAAACTTCTGAAGCATTAAAATCGATTAAATGCTAAGTGCATTAACACACCAAGTGCGCCCCACAATGTTCTGTGTGTGCCACACTTTGACACTTGAATAGCCTATCAATACCTTCCTTAGCTCTCCCATTTCATATATCGCTCACACTATCTTATATCTTACACACACACATTTATTAAAGCCTTTGGAGAGGAGGAAGGAGTGGTGAGGATCTTAGGATCCGATGATCCAAACACCCCTTTAATCCGCCACTTACCACCATATCACTACCACTCTCTCCACCGCGATCCACCGCTGAAGCACCACCATTTCGAGACCCCAAACACTATATTTCCAGAATCTAAGCACATCATACCATGAGGATTAGACGATACACACCAAATCTATAATTCCTTCACTATGTTAAACCCGTTACCAAACATACCATTTGGTCACGTGTTCTTGATCTCCGGGGAATTACACAAACTATTTGTTTTGTTACACCCTTACACCTTAACCTACCCTGTTAGATTAAGTTTAATTTACAGTTGCTAGTTGCTTAAAGTGTAAAGTTTGTATTTCCTAAGTCTTGTGTCATTTTCTATCTTTGGTGCGGTTGGAAATTTGCACATTGCAAATGGGAATGTATATTAGTAGTCAAAACTCATGTGATTTTACTGCCGTCACAATTAATGGTGAATCCGAAGAACGAAGAACTAACGAAGGAATTATCCAGAATTATTATGATCGTGAAGATGGTGAAACTACACCGAGATTTGAAGTAATGTTTGGTAAAAAAATCAAAAAAATGAGAAAAAAAATCAGCAAAAAGAGAGAAAGAAAGTTTGAAGATAATTGTTTCGCAACTACCGAAGGAATTACACGAAGAATCGATTATTCGTTGATACGCAACAAAAATCAACGATGTAGAGTATTGTATAAAGTGGAAGATATCGCCACTTGCCTTGTAGAGTATGTAAAATTTTGGGATGATTGGGAAGTTGACCGTTACGGGAACGCCAACTTAGGTTGTTGTTTTTGATCAATGATCAAGACGTTGTAAATAGTTGTGTCTTTATCATGGTAACGGTCGGGAAAAAGTGTCTAGCAACTTGTACTTTAGGCTTAATCTATTTGTTTCTTGATTTTATTAACAAAACACATTTTCTTACTCTTCACCTAATGATTAACCATGGGTTTTACGCGAATGAGGATGTGATCGAACACACATGTCTATTCCGTCGTTACGGCCATGTATGTGTGCTTCAGCTGCCTTGTTAGAGTGGTACTTCTGGTGAAAGATTGTAGAATGATCAACCATAAGCCTTTCCATACAAAAACCTATATTTACCTTTATAAACTTGTTACTCCTTGGCTTTAGTGGTGGAGATGTGTATCCTTGCCAAGCTTATGATAGAATACTCGTCACGACCGAGCAATTGAGCGAATTAGTTACATGTTACCACATAGATTAGTTGAGTGATTTGAGTGTTTTCATCTTCCTATTTCATGAGGTGTTTGGTTGTGTACTTGTAATAGATCAAATAAATGCTTTAACGGAAAATATCCTTAGGGATACATTTTTATAAACTTCTAAAGGCTACTTGAGGACAAGTAGGATTCAAGTGGGGGGATATTTGATGACATCAAATAACGTCTATTTTATAGCATCATTTATCCTATGTTATTAACCCATTTTGTATAGTTATTGCAAAGAATTGTTACTTAATCGTTTATATTTGAGAATTAGCCAGTTAATATGGAAGAATAGGTGAAAGTTAGCAAAAGGCGCGCATTCTGGAGCTTAAATGAAGATATTTTGAAGATTACTATTCTGAAGACCAATACGCCGTATCCATCAAGGAAGATACGGCGTATCCGTGCCTGCACTCACCAAAGACCACAGAGGAATAAAGCTCAATACGTCGTATCCAGAAGAAGTCAATACGCCGTATTGAAGATATAGTATGTGAATATTCTGGAAGATATCAAGCGTGGTCCCTACTCCAAGAAATCCCCAATACGCCGTATCCAATCCTTGGATACGCCGTATCGAACCGACTTCCAGACCTTATAAATAGAAGGCTCAAAAACGAGTTTTAAGTGTGCTAAATCATATTCTTGATACCTAAACCATAAAAGTAAATTTTCAAAGGAGAAGGAGAGCAGAAAAGGTCGAGCAACGTTGTCAATTCCATAGGAGACAACGTTTAATTCCGTAGACTTTTGTAATCATTCAGTTTTTGGGTTTAGCATTCGTTACTCGGTTAGTTTACCTTGCGCTTAATTAAATGTTTTTGTATTTATTTTGCACTTCGAAGTGATACCTTTGGGTGTATTTGCCTATTATTATGAAGATCTGAATGTTTGGTATTTGTTTATCTCGATTTCTTGATTTATCGTTGAATGCTTGTTTATGTTGATCAATTTATACTTGTCTACACGCTTTTGTATGCGACCTATCATTCAACTGGATCTAGTGATACAGACCAAGTAGATCTAGAGTCTGGGATAACTTCATATAGTAAGTGATACATCTAGAACTATGAGGATCACAAATATTGACTTTAAATCTGTGTCTAGGATACGTTCAGGGCTTAACTAGTTAATTAGATATTGCCAATGGTTTATTGATCGTGTTGACTAGCAGGTGACCTAGATAATTTAACAAGTAACGTTCTGATTCCATTAGATAGTTGGACAAGTGGACTACTAGTGTATAAACTACCATTTAAAGCGGGTAATTAAGGTAAGCGTCTCTATGAGTTTGATTTTAACCAAGATTCACCCATCAATGTCCATTGAGGAAGGCAATTTTGACATCCATTTGCCAAATCTCATAGTCATAGAATACAGCAATGGCTATAAGAATCCTTATAGCTCTAATGTCTGCTACAGGAGAAAAGGATTCTTCATAATCAACCCTGTAGGTTTGAGTGAAGCCCTTTGCTACAAGACGAGCTTTAAAGGTGTGTACTGCACCATCAATGTCAGTCTTCTTTTTTTAGAGCCATTTGCTGCCAATGGTTTTGTCGTTAGGAGGAAGATCAACTAAGTCCCAGACTTCATTGTCTTTCATGGTTTGCATCTCCACATTTATAGCATTAAGCCATTTGTCAGATTCAGGATCCAACAATGTGGCTTTATAGTTAGCGGGTTCACCAAGATCCCCCAACTCATGCTCCTCAGAATCGACGTGTAAACACATTCGATCTGGGGCACGACGTATCGTAGTGGACTTACGAATGGGATTGATATCACTTTTAGGTTCATCAATTTTTTAATCATCCTCTCCATGATTTAAGCTAGTGTCTATAAAAGGATGCGTATCTTCTTCTTGAATAACTTCAAGATCTTATAGACTCCTACTTGCTTCTTGAGTTATAAGACTATTCTCAAAGAATTCGGCATTCCGAGCAACAAATACTTTGTTCTCTGGTGGGTAGTAGAAATAATATCCCATTGTTTCCTTTGGGTATCCTACAAAGATACACATAATAGATCTGGGTTCCAGTTTGTCAGGTTTGGTAAGTGTATCATGCTTAACAAGTGCCTCACAACCCCAGACTTTTGAGTAAGACAACTTAGGGGCTTGCTCATGTCATACTTCGTATGGTGTCTTATCAACCTTACTAGTTGGAACCATGTTGAGAATGCGTGCAGCAAACTCAAGGGCATAATCCCAAAAGGACTTTAGAAGAGTAGTTTGACTCATCATGGAGCAAACCATGTCTAGTAGTGTTCTATTTCTCCTCTTAGACACACCATTATGCTGTAGCGTGTAAGGATGAGTTCGATGGGTAATAATCCCATGCTCCTTTAGATGATCCAAAACTCTTGACTCATATATTCACCTCCACGATCAGAACGTAGTGACCTGATGGTCTTTCCGAGTTGGTTTTCCACTTCCTTTTGAAACACTTTAAATGTTTCAAACACTTCATTTTTATGTTTCAGCAAGTAGACATAACCATAATGACTAAAGTCGTCAATGAAAGTGATGAAGTAGCTTGCTCCTTGTCTTGACACAGTTCTAAATGGTCCACATACATCGATGTGTATAAGTCCAAGTAGATCTTTAGCCCTTTCCACTTGATGTGAATAAAGTTTTTTTGCCATCTTTCCAGACATGCATAAAACACATTTTTCAAAAGACTTAATGTCAGTTGAATTTAGAAGTCCATCATTTTGCAACTTCTCAATGCATTTCTTGCTAATGTATCCAAGACGACAGTGCCACAAGAGAGTAGAGTCCAAGTTGAGCTTGGCACTTTTATTGCTTATAGCATATATAGAACTATCATTTGTATTAGAAGAAGACAAATCAATTTTATAAATACCATCCCTTGGGATAGCACTAAAATAAACCAAATTATTCCTAGAAACTCAAAGTACATTGCCATCAAAACGGTTAACAAAACCATCGTCATATAAACGTGAAACTAAAATGATTACTTTAGTAATAGAGGGAGCATAATGACAATTGTGTAAAATTAAAACTAGTCCACTAGGGAGACACAAGTGAAATTCTCCAATAGCTTCAACTGCTGCACGATGACCATCGCCCACATACAGACTTAAAGCTACTCGCTTTAGTTTCCTACTTCCCCTGAGACCCTGTATAACAACCTGTAATTTTCATCAATGTAATTATCCATCTATTAAATTAGATGCATTGTATTATCCATCTATTAAATTAGATGCACTGTATTATCCATCTATTAAATTAGATGCACGATAAACCACCTTTATACACAGAAATGTTTTGCTTTATCTCATTATGCAACGTAACTTGCATCTCTAAAGTAAACGAGCTCACACAACCTCAACCAATGCCATCTATATCTATGTTTACATCATGTAAACCTTCTAATATGTCAAGTATATATCCTAATGTCATTTTTACAAAGTACATTATCCAATTAACGTACTTTACAAAATGTTATATCAAAGCAGGCTTTAAACGTTAAACGTTTATATCAAAACCCTAATTATATGTAATGTATACATATGAAATGAATGTACAAACCTTTAAAGTAAGTGTACAAGTAATCTATGCATAAAATTCAAATATCATTTCCCTCCAAAGTAAGGTACAAGCCTTTTAATGCACAATGTACAAGTTAATAAAGCACGATATTTAAAATAGCCTTTTTACCTTCATTTTTCTAAGGAATTTGTACAAGCTACTTAAGCACATGTTACAAGCTTTCAATACACGACATTTACATTACATTTTATTTTCATTTCATTTCAATATACATGAATTAAAACCCTAAAAACCCTAACCTGTTTCAAAATCCAACCCGCCACCCTTTTCCCTCTATTTTACCCATTTTAAAAACCAACCAAGCACCCTACCACCTCCATGACTAAGCTACTTCACCCCAAAGCAGCTTACAAGCACCATAAACCCTTTCCTTGGCCACCAAACTAGCCACATCACCTCCTTGTTGCTTGTTACTAGCCGCGGTCACCTCACCCTCCAAAACTCTTCCAACACTTCCTAGCTACTAACATAACCCATCATACTCACCTCCTAGCTCTCTTAAGTCAGCCCTCTCCAAGAATTAGCCACCACATCACCCTAAACTTGGGCCCCAAGGTCATTTGACCCTATAAAAGGGGACACACCCTTCTCATTTAACTCACACCTCAAATTTCTATCATATTCATCAATGGAGTCTTAATAATGATCAAAGAGAATCAAGAGAAGTCCCAAGACCAGGAACTAAGCCAAGAAGTCAAGAAACAAAGCCTTGCAAGTCATTATTAGGCGTACGAGTGCTAAAAACCCCATTCGACCCATTTCTCAACCCGTATTCTCAAATTCTCATTCAATAAGCTATCATTCTTTTTTATAACTCTTATAAGACTTATTAGATCATGTATATACTCTTGTTAAAAGCCTTGGATCAAAAACCAT
>BQNB010143965.1:0-12887 GCA_026074375.1 Tanacetum coccineum | reverse complement strand
AAAAATTAGAAACACGGAACGACAAAACATCGCATACTTTTATAAGACGCAAACATTGTTAGACCAAACTAAAAAGCATTTACTTTTAACAAAAAAATAATGCAAACATGATAAAGCAACTAAATATGTGAAATGGACATACTAATATCAGGATGACGAAAAAGTAAGAAAACGATATACGACTTTCCCATATACCTTATATTGATCCCTCACTTGACGCTGACCTTGTATTTCTATGTTCACGTGACACGTCGCATTTTAAATTTGCCAACATTAACACATGATTCATCTTACCCGCTGAACAATGACTCAAACATCCACCTAACATTTGTTTATACCAAATTTACAATACCCATACGCCCAGATCCATAAGACCCTCGTTAACTGTATTAAAAACAAACACCAACTATTAAGCATGTAAGTATGCGCAACACCGTCGCATTTCCAAAACAACACCACTTAACTCAGACCATTACACATTTCACCAGCAATCTAAGAAGTCACTAAATTGACTAAATAACCTACTAAACTGTTTACTTTTTCTTACAGAGCAAGCCAACATTATATAACTCATTTACACAGCAAAACAAAGACCTTGTGCAGTTTTTTAAGCAACAAATTACGGCATAAAAGGTAATGAAAACATCATACAATCTAAATGCTATCAAAACTAAATGTACATAGAACTACCAAAACACAATTGGCATGAAGCAAGCCTAATCCTTTTTTACCTCAGAATGAAATGGCACAATCTATACATAACAAACAACATTTTTCACCTTAAGCATGTTCTAAAAGGTGAGACTTTCAACCGACATCTTATTTTTGGCAAAAAAGCAAAACAATCAACACAAAAATATGTACGCAAACATATTGTATCACTTATACGGAAAATTACGATACCCAAAACCAATGCCCCGTACTATAAATTGTTTTCGTTAAAGATATGACACGCATTAGTACTATTAGAACTATTGGCAATGTCTTTTGCATAAACTCTAGCCTGCGACGTGGACACAAATCTAACAGTATCAGCATCATCAAAAACTTGGAAACACAAATTCAGACATAAAACATATATATATAATGCCACCTCACATCAAAACATTAGAAATAGAACATGTACATGTCCTTTGGCAACCATGCTTTCCATAACTTTGGCAAGCGACATGCACAAAACAGCATCACCAACAACCTAAAAATATAAATTCAGACATAAGAACATATACGTAACCAACAACTACAAAAAATATCTAAAATTTTGGGAACTCTAAACCGATAAGGACACATATACAACCATGTTACCATATTCCCGCACAAAAAAAAACAGCTTAGAACAACTATGATTATATGCAACTTAACAATGATTTTATCACTTGCAAACATAAA
Organism: Tanacetum coccineum; assembly: GCA_026074375.1. Taxonomy (NCBI): domain Eukaryota; kingdom Viridiplantae; phylum Streptophyta; class Magnoliopsida; order Asterales; family Asteraceae; genus Tanacetum; species Tanacetum coccineum. Next base: position 11,498 of record BQNB010143965.1, on the reverse strand, counting down.
GAAACGCTCAAATAGTTCAACGCAAACCATAAACGACACAGTTCCAGAAAAGGGTCATGACAACATCATACTGATGCAAATGCTGTCAAAACTAAACGTAAAAAGAACCAACAAAACACAATAGGCATGAAGGAGGCCTATGCTTCTTGAGAATAAAATGAAATGGCGTCATCTATAAGCAACAAACAACATTTTTCGCCTTAAGTACTCAAAATCGTGGCACATTCAACTGGCATCTTAATTCTTAGCATGAAACCAACATCATAAAAACATCGTTAAGCCTAAATAGCATACAACGAAGCAATAGATGATCTGCAGTTCTTTTTGTCACAAAAAGTTACGAAGCAACGTGTCACCAAATCATCATGTCAATACAAACACTATCAACACTAAATGCACAAACCACTATTAGAACACTTTACCCATGAAGCAAAAAAGATTTCGTTTTCACATAAAATAAAATGCCATCATTTATACACAGCCCATAGACAGTTAAATGGCAGAGCAGTCATACATGTCTTTCTACATAACAATACACAAAAAACAACATCCATTACTTAAGCATAATCCCAATAATCAAAACCCACAAATAATCAACAAAAAACACACAAAACTGTTAATACAAATAAACCGGTAAAAACGTTTATTTCTATCTTACGATCTTACTATGTTTTGTTGATAACAAAATTTAAAACCGCGTTAAAGTAAACTACCTAAATCATACACATGTTATATCAACTCTTGCCTTTCTATTTTTAGAAATACTTAGAATTTTAAGTAAATAGTTTAAATGCTACTTACATCATTTATGACATCATCAAAAACAACATATCTTAGGGTAATCTTACAAGATTACATATGATCTCTCAAGATTTTGCATATCAAAATTCAGATTTTGTTATTATTGGCCGGTTTCATTGAAGAACACTGGTTGGTTCCTTTCTGAAGCAGAACCGGGCTACAGTGCAATTTTTTGGCTATAAATACCAAGCCATTTCTCATGTTTTACTCACCTATTTTTTAGCATTTCTTTCTCTAATCTATTGATCATCATCCTCTCTTTAGTTCTTGTTTAGTTTTCTCTAGCATTTGTAGGTAATTATCTTCAAGGAAGCAATTGCCAAACACCCCTTTGAGACGATCAAGCTCCAAGTACCTTGTTTCGCATTTCCATTGCATTGTCAAGATCATACTTCTGATTCTTGTACATCATATAGTAGTTGTAGTTATTCTCATTCTCATTGTAAACCAAGTATCGTAGTGTTGGTGTGATTCTACCTTGTGAAGAATCCGGTATCTAGCCTTGTACCGTCAAAAGGTGTAAGCAACGTTGTGAGGCTTCTCTGCCGGTTAAAGAAGATTGGTGACTAGTGTTTATGAACTCTCGAGTAGGTGACTCGGAGAGTGGAGTAGGGAAAAGAAGGTATCCTTGTAACCGAACCACTATAAACAATCGTGTCTTGGTTGAATCTCTCTAAATCTTTACTTTCTTGCATTACATTTATTTACTAACCAAATCATCAATATTGTACAAACATCACATAAGATCATAACAAAATTTTGAAAAGTAAATCTTAAAACAAGAAAACTATTCAACCTCTCCCCTCCCCTTTCTAGTTTTCCACAATTGGTATCAAGAGCTAGGTTACCAAAGTTTTTTAAAATATATTGTATTTTAAATCTTTAAAACGGTAATGGATTCGGAAAACTACAAAGAAGGCCAATCTATGCAACGACCACCTCTCTTTGAGGCTAATTGCTTTATATATTGGAAAAATCGTTTTGAAACTTATGTGAAGTCGAAGGATATTGATCTTTGGCACATTATAGTTTATGGCAACTATAAACCTACCATTAAAAACAAAGATGGTAAGGATGAAATCATTCCTTATGAGAAATTTAAAGAAAGCCATAAGAAAATGATTTCCAAAAACGATGAAGCAAAAATAGGTTTATACAATGCTTTACCCAAAAAGGAATATGAAAGAATTTTCATGTGTAATACGGCTAAAGATGTTTAGAACTCACTAATTATTACTCATCAAAGTAATAAGCAAGTTAAAGATAACAAAATAGACTTAGTTGTCCAAAAATATAAAGAATTTGTTATTTTCGATGATGAAACTATTGATTGTGTTTTTGCTAGATTTAATACTATTATTACATCTTTAAAAGCACTTGATGAATCTTTTTCAAGTCGTAATCATGTTAGGACATTTCTAAGGGCACTCCCTACCAAGTGGCGTCCAAAGGTGACCGCAATTGAAGAATCCATAGACTTATCAACATTACCTCTAGATGAGCTCATCAGCAATCTAAAAGTCTATGAGGTAGGGCTTTAAAAGGACTCGGAGATCTCTAAAGTCAAGAAAGAAAAATACAAGTCATTAGCACTCAAAGCAAGAAAAATCTCAAGTGATGAAGAAGTATCTTGCTCAGAAAGTGACGATGAAGAACATGATATGGCTGTAAGAGATTTCAAAAAGTTCTTTAGAAGAAGAGGAAAGTTTGTCCCCTAACCTCATGACGACAAAAAGAACTTTCAGAAGATTAAGGAAGACAAAAAAGAGAAATAAGATCGTAGGTACTTCAAGTGCAGAGATCCAAATCACTTCATAAGTGATTATCCCAAACACTCCTACAAAGATCAAAAGGCATTCGTTGTTGGCTATTGGAGCGATAGGGAAGATGACTCCAAGAAGGAAGAAATCTGTCTCATGGCACTTGAAAACAATGAGGTACTCTCTGACACTTCCTACTATAGTAGTTCATCTTTAGATGGCGAATCATTAAAAAATGAGTATAACAAGTTATGCAAAATTAGTCTTAGGATTATCAATAAAAACACACACCTAAGGGATAAAAACGAATTATTAAGAAATGAAACTTGTGATATTAGAAAAAGGGTAGAACAACTAGAAAGAAATAAAGAATCATGTAAATCATGTGACAACCTCTAATCTAAAGTTAGCTCACTATCATTAATACTAGCTAGTTTTGAAAATAGTAGTATCTTGTTGCAAGAAATGCTTAAAAAACAAAAAACACAAAAAGATAAGCATGGGATTGAATTCACATAAGACATAGCTTCTACTAGCAACACTAAAACCAAAAAGTCAGGTCCTATAGACAAAGAAATGTCTACTGTAGAACCGGCATTGCCGGTTCCCTCTGCAAGAGAACCGACCAGTTCTATCGAACAGAACTGGCTCTCTGCAGAAAATGCTGAAACTTTAGAGCCTAACATAGTAAAGAAAAATAATTTCATACAAATAACTAGAAAACCATTGTCAACCACTTCTTAAAAGAATGTAAAACAAGCACCAATCCTTAAACTTAGTCAAGGACTTGGAAAAAGTAAAATCTAAACACATCCTAAAATGCCCCATAGAAGGACCAATTCACTATATCCCAAAAGCAATTACCATCAAGTTGGTTGGGATTACTCGGCACAACAAGGTTATCAGTTTCAAACCCCTAACTTTGGTCCATGGGGATCTTGTCCTCCATACCCACACATGAACCAACCAAACAACATGTATAACACTAACGGACCCATGAAATATTAGGGACCAAATGCTTGAGTTGTTTTGTGATTTTAGGTTCGACTAAAAGTCAAGTTAGAACCGAATGAATAGATCAAAGACAGTCGGTGTTCAAGGCATATGACGGGCAACAAAGATCTTTTCTCGTCCTATAAGGCTATAGACGAAGGTAATGTTGTGTTTGGAAGTAACACTAAAAGTAAAATCGTTAGAAAAGGTATAATCACTCATAACTCTCTTACTATTCATGATGTTAGCCATGTAGAAAATCTTAACTTTAACTTACTTAGTATAGGATAAATATGTGATAAAAAATGCAAAGTACTATTTAGTAACACCGGTAGTGAAATACTTAAAGATAGCATTACTATAGGAAGATAGATTACGAAAAATGGTCTTTATATAATGAAACTGAGAAACTCACCCAAAGATAGTCTTTGTCTAACATCGATAGATGATACTTTGACCTTATGGCATCGAAGATTGGGTCACGCCAATATGCGACTTATTCAATCGTTATCATCTAAAGAGCTTGTTAGGAACTTGCCTAAACTAAAATTTAAAAGTTATTTTGTGACGCTTGCAACATTGGAAAACAAGTACACGCAAGCCATAAGGCTAAAAACATGGTTTCAACAACTAAAAGTCTAGAACTTCTTCATATGGACTTGTTTGGTCCATCGGTCGTCCAAAGTTACGGAGGTAACTTCTACACTTTGGTCATTGTCAATGACTACTCAAGATACACTTGAAAAGACTATTAAAACACAAAAATGAAGCTTTTAACCACTTTGAAATTTTGAGTAAAAAGATTCAAGTACAAAAAGGTTGTCCTATTATCTCAATCCGCACGGATCATGGTCGAGAATTGATAATAAAGTAAAATTTGGAGTATTTTGTGATGCTAATGGTATCACTCACAAATTTTCGGCTCCTCTGCACAATCAAATGGGTAGTTGAACGTAAAAACCGTACTTTACAAGAAAGAGTAGAACCATGCTTAATGAACAATCAATCCCTCAAAAATTTTGGTGTAAGGTCGTCGACACCTCCACATATATCTTGAATAGGATCTTAATTAGACCTTTCCTCAGAAAAACTCCTTATGAGCTTTTCAAAGGTAAAAATCCCTCCTTAGAATATTTTAAGGTTTTCGGTAGTAAATGTTTCATTCTTAATACTAAGTACTATCTCACCAAATTTCACCCAAAATCTACCGAAGGCATATTTCTTGGTTACTAACCTAATAGTAAAGCATATGTAATTCTAAATAAAGAAACCATGAGGGTTGAAGAATCTCTAAATGTAAGATTCGACAAAAGTCCACCAAAGTCATCACCTTTAGTAGATGATGATATAATATAAAGTCAAATCATAGAAAACCAAATAGAAGACATAGAAATCAAGGAAAATGAACCATTAAACAAAGAAATTGTTAACATCAAAGAAACCAAAGACTCTCCCATATATTCGGTCATAAGTAAGCTTAATGAAAGAACCTTAAGATCTCAAGTCCAAAGTCAAAGTAACTTATTTTGTTTCGTGTCATCCATAGAACCCAAAAATGTCAAAGAAGCCATACAAGACGAAAGTTGGACTATGGTTATGCAAGAAGAATTAAACCAATTCAAAACAAATGATGTTTGGAGTCTTGTTCCTCCACCTAATAACCAAACCATAATAGGTACTAATGGGTCTTTAAAAAAATTAGATAAAAATGGTGTTGTATCTAGAAACAAAGCTAGACTTGTTGCACAAGGATACAACCAACAAGAAGGAATAGATTTTGATGAAACCTATGCTCTCGTAGCAAGATTAGAAACTATAAGAATCCTCCTTGCTTGTGCTTGTGCACATGACTTCAAAATTTTTCAAATGGACGTCAAAAGTGCTTTCCTAAACGGTTTTATAAATGAAGAAATCTTTGTTGCTCAACCTTCCGGCTTTGTCGACTTTGAAAAACCCAACCATGTCTTTAAACTTAAAAAGGCTCTTTATGGTCTTAAACAAGCACCCAAAGCTTGATACGATAGACTCAAGGCCTTGCTCCTTGACCATATATACATCATAGGCTTGGTAGATAACACTCTATTTACCAAGAAAAAGGATTCACATATCATCATTGTCCAAATCTACATGGACGACATCATCTTCATATCAACTTGTTAAGACCTTTGTGATGATTTTTCAAAAATCATGCACGAAGAGTTTGAAATGAGCATGATGGGTGAATTGAAATTCTTCCTTGGGTTACAAATCAAACAACTAGAAGATGACATCTTTTTCAACCAATCCAAATACATCAAGGAAATGCTCAAGGAATTTAGTCTAGAAGACTCCAAACCAATCAAAACTCCTATGTCATCCGAAACCAAACTCACCAGGGATGAAGACGGGGAATTCGTTAACGACACAAAGTATCATGGCATGATTGGTAGTCTTCTCTACCTAACGGCTAGTCAGCCGGACATCATGTTTAGTGTTTGTCTATGGGCCCGTTTTCAAGAAGTTCCCAAAACCTCTCATCTAGAAGCGGTAAAAAGGATCTTTAGATACATTAAGGGAGCAGCTCATCTAGGATTATGATATCCCAAAGGAACGAGGGTAGAAACTATTGTTTACGCCGACTCCGATCATGCGGGAGACTATGTAGATCGCAAAAGCACAAGCGGTATGTGCACATTTATGAGATGTTGCCTCACATCGTGGTTCTCCAAGAAGCAAACCGCCCTAGCTATTTCCACCACCGAAGCCAAATATGTTTCTGCCGGGAAAGCTTGCCTACAAGCTTTATGGATGAAACAAGCCCTAGTTGACTATACCTTTGTGACAATAAAGGTGCTATCGACCTAAGTAAAAACCCCGTTCTCCATTCTCCTACCACACATATTGAAATTCGTCATCACTTTCTTCGTGACAATGTCCAAAAGGGAAACATCTTAATTGAGAAGGTCTCCTCTGAGGAAAACATAGCCTATATTCTAACTAAACCCCTTAAACGAGAACTTTTTAACTTTCTTAGCCAGGGTCTCGGTCTCATGGAACCCAACGCCTAAAATATGCAAAGGTATGTATCTCCACTCTTTCTCTCTAAGTCTAGGCTTCTATTTCTTGCACTCAAAACTTTCAAGATTTTTCAAGCATTCTACTATTAGTATATATCTACTATATGTACTTGCATCACGAAAATCTTATTTCATAAGAATCCTGAAAGCATATATTTCATTTACAAAATAAAAGTTTCTTGCATGGCTTAATACAAAAATAAAAATGTTTTCATGCATCGTAACATGTCTCTTGAATGCTAAAGGAATGAACAATTAATATGTATCTTCCAGGTACATTCAATCGTAGCAACATTAAACCAAAGAGACTTAGGGTTATCTCATATATATATATATATATATATTGAGTCGAGATAACCGCACCTCCACATTGTCGCATATAGGCACACACTAGAAATTGTTTCCTGCAACATCTGTTGTCGCCGGTTCCATTGAAAATCAAAGCCGTTTCCATTCTACAAATGGAACCGGAAGAACCAGCAACACTATGCAGAGTTTTTTTCCTATACCAGCCATTAGCTCTTAGAGGTTGACCTTTGGATATCTAATGGTTAGATCTTTTCCTAATTGAGAAGTAAAGCATTTATTTCTTTCAAAATGTGACTATAAATAGACTACTTGTTCCAAGCACCATTACTCTCCAGTGACCATCCAAAATAAACAATGACTAAGCTCAACAAAGAAAAGAAATCAGTCAACAGTTTTAAACGTACCGCTAGGATGAGCGTCCGACCTTGTTGCTTCAACAACCCTCGTCTGTCATCACCTTCATACCATGCACTATCACCTCCAACCGATTACCAAATGGCTCCTCCATCATCTCCAAATATCTCTCCACCACTCTCACCAATCACAACTCCGGGAATCTCACCAAGCAAACTTTTGCTCACCCCAAATTCATCTCTACCTCTATTGACCTCACCTCCACCGACACCAACACAACCTTCCAAACACTCCTAACCTCTAACCATAAACTTGGACCCCGTTGAGCTCATCTTCTCAACCCCTCCTACTTCTCTACACGCATTCTTTGACTCCCTAGAAGACCTAACTCCTAGAACCACAAATCCTCCTCTACCTCGACCATCATTCGAATCAATCGAACGCTTGGCAAATCAACCTCCACCTCTTTCGGCCATGGAACCTCCTCTCCTACCATTGCCACCACAACTTCCGCCTTTAGGGCCTAACAACCCCTTTCCTGTGCTCACCCATGAAATGTTTTACGAACATTGTCATCGCACCCAAGTCATTGTAGATAACCTTCGTGATGAAATGTGATTCCTCCTCAATCACATTCTAGACCGTCTCAACATTCTTGCTCATAATTACTAGACTAAGGCATTAAGAATAGAATAATTGTGTAACGTTAATTAAGATCGCTTGTACTCTTGATTTGTGTTATGCTCTCTATGATGAATAATTGTAATGCTATGGTTCAAGAAAAATGTATTGTGCTATCTATTTCCTACATAATCTTTTCAATTTAACTAACCATTTTTTTAGAGAGTCAAGTTTTTGACTGTGTACAACAGCCGGTTCCTTCGGCTTTCAAAGCCGGTTCTATCGTAGGGACAGAATCGTCCCTGCCGGTTCTACAAAAACATTTTCTAGTTCTTGGACTCTAACATTTGTTTGTAGGTACTCCTAAGGCAAGGGAGAGCTCATACCATCTTAAATAACATATTTGTTTTGTAGCATTACATCACATTCATGATTTCCTCAAGCTTAAAGAGATACCTTCAATAAGGGGGAGATTTATATCTCGGTTCTAACCGACTCAATACAATCTTGCATTAGATTCACTTCAATCAAGAACATGTACTTCCATTAAGGGGAAAGAATTGCATATCATCGATTCATCTCGATATAACTATTACCTATCTTCCCCTTCTAACTAGAATTATCTCTTCAATCTTTTTGTTTTGGCAAAAAAGAGGAAAAAGGGGGAGAAGGGAAGTAAAATAGAAGGAAGTAGAATGGAACTTAACATAACCCTCAATCATGAATCATAATTCCAATAAGTTTTATATTTTGTCATCAACAAAAAGGGAGAGATTGTTAATACAAATAAACTGGTAAAAACGTTTATTTTTATCTTACGAGCTTACTATGTTTTGTTGATAACAAAATTTAAAACCGCGTTAAAGTAAACTACCCAAATCACAAACATGTTATATCAACTCTTACCTTTCCATTTTTAGAAATACTTAGAATTATAAGTAAATAGTTTAAATACTACTTACATCATTCATGACATCATCAAATACAACATATCTTAGGGTAATCTTACAAGATTGCCTATGATCTCTCAAGATTTTGCATATCAAAATTCGGATTTGGTTACTGTTGGCCGTTGAAGAACATTGGTTTGTTCCTTTCTGCAACAGAACTGGTAGAACCAGGCTACAGTGCAGTTTTTTGAAATAAATACCAAGACATTTCTCATGTTTTACTCACTTAATTTTTAGCATTTCTTTCTCTAATCTACTGATCATCATCTTCTCTTTAGTTCTTTTTTAGTTTTCTCTAGCATTTGTAGGTAATTATCTTTAAGGAAGAAATTGCCAAACACCCCTTTGAGACGATCAAGCCTCAAGTACATTGTTTCGCATCTCTATTGCATTGTCAAGATCATACTTATGATTCTTGTACATCATATAGTAGTTGTAGTTATTCTCATTCTCATTGTAAACCAAGTATTGTAGTGTTGGTGTGATTCTACCGTGTAAAGAATTTGGTATCTAGCTTTGTAACGTTAAAAGGTGTAAGCAACGTTATGAGGCTTCTCCGTCGTTTAAAGGAGATTGGGGAATAGTATTTACGAACTCTCGAGTAGGTGACTTGGAGAGTGGAGTAGGGCAAGGAATGTGTCTTTGTAGCCGAACCACTATAAACAATCGTGTCTTGGTTGAATCTCTCCAAATCTTTGCTTTCTTGCATTACATTTATTTACTAACCAAAACATCAATATTGTGCAAACTTCACATAAGATCATAACAAAATTTTGAAAAGTAATTCTTAAAACAGGAAAACTATTCAACCCCTTTCTAGTTTTCCACAACTAGGATTTTTAACTGACCAAAATAGTGGGAATCTGCTTGTTTGAAAGGTGAACGACGATAGTACTGGAAATTTTGGCAAAGTTGAACTTATACCAATCGATTACGGTCTTTGTTTACCGGAATGTTTGGAGGATCCTTAGATTCATTGGCCACAACCTTCAATTCTGTTTTCATAGGATGAGCTTGAGTACATTGAAGCACTCGATCCATATCATGATTCAGAATTGCTGAAACACGAGCTTCCTATGATACGTGAAGCTTGTCTACGTGTCCTGATCTTGTCCATTGTTTTCCTTAAGGAAGCTGCTGGTTACGCTATTTGTTTAGCTGCGATAGGTGTGATCATGAGCCATGAATTTCATCGTTGTGCAGAGGAACCAAGTGAGATCGAGGTTTTGTGTATAGAGGCAAGACGAGTAGTTTTTACATTGTGTGTGTTTTGATTTAGAGATGTTGGGTTTCATTTGATGTTTGTGTTTGGACTTAACCCTAAAACCAGGTGGGATACAACCGTTGTAAAATAACCCATCGGGTCAATAACAGTCAAACTTATCTATGTTTAAATATGTTTAGGTGACAAGTGAAAAAATAATTATGACATGGAAACCAATCGCTCATATTACCTATTTATGCAGGTTGCAACAAGTTATAAAGGTGGTAAGAGGATATTCTAAAGTCCATTACCTATATTTTTGAAATTTTTGGTTAGTAGGTGGGCTATCCAAAGACTTAACCAAAATAAATCACAATGTGATTGTATATATAACAGTAGCTACATCTCTTTCAACATCATGATTTGCACATGTTTTTGCAACATTAAGATTTCTTCATTCATAACCTGATTTTTGTCAGCAACAACATGATTTTCTTCATCCATATCCAACTAATTCTCCAAAACTTCATTTGCATGTATATATAATAGTCCGCCTCACAACAACTAGCTTTGCAAAAAGGATTAAAAAACACTATGTTGGAAGACAACCCCTTTAAAGGTATATCTGCATGAATCTCCCACGACTTTCATATATGGAAAAAAATATTTTTCTAAGTTGTGCATAGGGGCATAAGATAAAGAGGGTCATGTTGCCTACATGTCATTTTCTGAATGGTTAGTCAGAGGTTATGAGGCTTGATATAAGAACTGTTGGGATATTTACACCCACGACAAATGATCACACAACGAATAACCAAATAATTAAGAACAATAAAAAACACAAACAAGGCTTACGGAAGATAAATAGCGAAAAGTAAATCGACACAAGATATAACGTGGTATCCACGACAAGGATAGTCGTGGCAGTCCACGGGATCAAACCAGAAAGATATTATTAAGCTCTAGCCAAATTGCACGGTCGTGCCTAACTGTACAACCCGTGCTAAGCTGCACGGGGTACAAACAAACACACTCAAGATACAATGAGACACACACACTCAGGTCCAAGTTTACAATTACAATAAGAGGGATATTTATAAGTCTAAAACGCCTCTTCAGTTTACTTATCTTACCGATGTGGGATAAGCCTTCACAACTCAACAGTCTCCCACTTGAAGGCTGATCACTTTACTCCCCTCCGTCTTAAGTAATCTCCGTAAACTTCAAACCACTTTCCCTTTAATAATGCTACTGCTTTGACCTTCCTATACTGCCGAACATACGAAACATGCCACTAACCAAACACAAGGCTAGGAGACTTTCGATACAAGATATCCTGAACTAACATCATTAAACTAAGAACCTCTCTATCTCTCTGGTAAGACATCATCCTCCATTCTCAATTCTCTGCTTGTTTATTCAACTGCCTAATCCTGTAGAAAAACTTAAT
>BQNB010143964.1:1646-16920 GCA_026074375.1 Tanacetum coccineum | reverse complement strand
TTACCTTGTGCTCTACCGTACCAAGATTATTATCATCACTCTTATGGACGTACTTACATGCGAATAATAGTTCATCAATATTTCCTCGCATATTCTTGAACTCGTTCGGGCGATCAGAAGCAGGAGCAGCTATCTTGATTGATCTCTGGATAATTTCGAATATATCAAATCCCGCATTAGAAAAGAGTTCCCTCCATTGATCCATGCATAACCCACTAGATTGCGAAATCGCCATTGAATATCAAGATTTTGATAAAAACTGACTGCTTAAGAAAAATGATTAAGAACTTAATAAAGGTTATAAATCTAACAATATTAAAGATTATAGAAAAAATTACACGTTTCGTCCCTATGTTTTATAACAAACATCAAGTTTCGTCCCTATTTCATTTTAAATACACTAGGTGTCCTTAATTTTGAAACTTGTAACGCTGGTCGTCCCTATTTTTTATGGTCGTTAATTTTTTTTGTTAAGTGTCATGAGTGGAGGGGTAATATCATCTTTCCGTGTTTTTTTGTGAGTTAATGTTGTCACCCTTATTATACCAAACAGACCTTTAATATATACTTGAGAAACCCCCAAATGGAATCAACAATAAAAAAACCCTAGAACACACACAATCATCTCCAATGGTAAGATGTTGGTGTGGTCGATTTGCTATAATATGGTCATCCAGGTCGCCGTTTCTACGCTTGCCCGATACAGGTAAGATTTGATAACCCTGAAAATCGAATCAGTTTATTAATCATGATCAAATAAGTGTTAAAAATTAATTATTCTTATTATCTTTCTACGGGGATCACATTGTAGGTGGATAGATTGGGTTGATCCACCAATGTGTGCTCGTTCTGTTCAAATCATACCTGGATTGCTTAGGGCTAGAAACAGGCATGAAGCTTCCATCCAAGAATTGACTAATCAAGTTTCAAAGTGTGATAACCGGTAATTTGTCCAGGGTTAAGTATTATAAATATTATAATTTCGTATTTTAAAGACTTTCGACCTTGTCAGTTTTCCCGATGAAAGCTAAAAAGTTGACTTCAGTTGACTATTTTGCGTAAAACGATTACAGTTTAACCGGGACTTTTGGAGGAGTCTTGAATTTCGAGAGAGAATCACTTTTGATTCGTCTTTCCAATTTGGAGTATTTGATTGGTATTTTAAGTAATTCCGGGAAGCTTTCCCCTGATCCTTGAAAATTGTCACGCAGCGCGTACCGGCACGACAGTTTATTTGGGAATAAGTTTAAGTGATTCGGAAGTGTGTAATGAGCTTATTTGTTTAATAAATTCATAACTTTGAAAACGTTGGTTTAAAACGTAAATCGTTGGTGTGTGATTTGAAAGTTGTCAGAAAACGGTTATTTTCGTGAAATTCGGTAAAAAGACTGTAACGGTCGTTAAAGTGTAAATTTTGAGCAAGTCGATTTTGACAAAGCTTATTTTAAAAGCCTTTTGTCTAAACACACCCAATTCATACTTCTTTGCAACTCATCTTACGAGCTTTAATAGGAATATCAGGGTTTTTCTCCATTTGGTCAATTATACCTTTAGACAAGCACTTGGATGTGCAAGCATGAATTTCATTGATGCAAGCAATTTATGTTCATATGTTCTTTATTGTATTTGTCTCAGTATTTTTAACCGTTTAGTAATCTGCAAGGCTATGGGAATTCATCAGTGCTAGTGGTTTGGGCTGCCTCTACCACTAAATCACACCTTATCTTATTAGGGCCAATGCATCATGGCCCCCTACATTCCTTTTTCCTTTTACTTTTGTTGTTTTCCTTTGTGGGTGCATACCTCTTCAGTGTTACTATGCCCTTCACAGCTAAGTGTAAAATACTGGAATTTACCTAAGCCACTTTGCCTTAATCCTAAGCTTATCATTCTTTGCCAAAACCGCTTCTTTCTAGTTTCAAATTGAGTGATGGTCTAACTATTTCTTGACCTCAACTTGGCAGTTTTTTAGGAAAAGTTTGACCAACAAAAAAGTGCTTAAACACAATGTTATCATCATTTTCATTTGCCTTTTTGATTTCTCTAAGCTTCTTTCTCCTAATCTTTACTATCCTATCATCCTCTGAATCTGTTCCACTTTCAAAATTGTCATTATCTATGACATCTAGCTCACCTGGAATTGGATCACGATCCTGTTCTTGTCTATTGTTTGAGTGCCTAACCCATTCAACTTATGCATCTTATTGAATCAGCCATGTGTCCGTTACATTCATTTCTTCTAAATTAAGTGTCTTCATCTACAAAATAATCATCATCATCCTGAATCACTGTCACCCTCCTCTGTACTATTGTAGTTTAACATAAGACAATCATGTGTAGAACACACAGAACTCTAAATGGGGGTCTTTCCATTTTTCTTTTGCTTCTTTGCTGCAGCAGAACCAACTCTAGTCATCCTGTTTTGCCCACTTCCTATAGCAGTCTGCTTCTTCTTTGCAGATGTAGTTGAAGGTGTAATACCTGCATTTGAAGATCTTGTTGCCTGCTTCTTCTTTGCAGGTGCAGTTGAGGGTGTGGTACCTGCATCAGATGGCCTTTTCCTAGTACCAGCAGCAGCATTAGTGGACCTTTGAGATGTACTTGTACCTGTTACATTCATTGGATCCTTTTGGTCTTTACAAGATCTAGAGTTGTGGCCAAGATTTCCATATTTATTACATGTCACTGTTTTATAAGCCCTTGACAACTTTCCATCCTTCACCATTTGTGCCTTTTCTTCCTTTGTTTTTCTCCTATTTTTCCTTGGCCTTCCAACTAGAGTGTGATGTTTTGGTGGGGTGAGTGTTGTAGGAATTTAGGATTTCTTCCCCATGAACCCAACTGTGTATTTATTAGCTTTGTCCATAGCTACTTTTAATAACTTAGTTGCACCATGGGTTAACAACAACCCTTTCTTAGGAATCATACTGCTAGATGGAAACTCCTCAATAACAACAAGGGGGAAGCATATGTGTTTAGCTTAGTATCTAAGTGCTCACAGTACACCATAATCAGCTTATTGTCCTTGATATACTTAGCTAACCCAAGGACATCTAAATCATTACCTAAGGCTCTTAATCCTATTTATAAGTCAGTCCTAAGAATCATATAATGATAGTAAATAGGATCATCATCAACATATCCTAATTCCACCATTACATCATTTAGCTCATGAATAGAAAATTTATCTATATCAAACCATCGACATAGGCAACTAACCCATTTACATACTTCCTTTTCTCTAACTCTTTGAACTTCCCAGCATGGTGTAGTTTTATGGAAAACAGAGCAGGTTCTTTTTTTGAAAATGCAATCAATACAAAACAATTAACACAAACAAACTAAATGTAATAACACTCGCCATCAAACTATTAATATATTAACCCTATCAAAACTGGAAAAAATCAAACACTAGGGCAAAATTGAATAAATTACATACCGTATTCAATAGGCATTTGGTATTTCACATTGTTCTGTCTTATCTTCCAGCCTGTCCCGTCCATTTAATTGCACGAATTAGGGTTTTAATTGTTATGGTTTATTAGTATCGATCGTGTATAAGGGTGTTGATTTGGGTGTGTTTTATTTGGGAGGAAAATGAAAAGACAATGTGTATATAATCGTGAATATAAAGGTGTGACAGTTGGGTAGGTGACAACATTAACTCACAAAAAAACATGGAAAGACGATTACCCCTCCACTTACGAGACTTAACCAAAAAAATTAACGACCATCCAAAATAGGGACGGCCAGCGTTACAAGTTTCAAAATTAGAGACGCCTAGTGTATTTAAAATGAAATAGGGACGAAACTTGATGTTTGGTATAAATCATAAGGACGAAACATGTAATTTTTTCTTTTTTTAATTCCAAAATTAAGGGTTTAAAAAACATTTTGTAATTAAAAAATAAAAAAATAAAAATATGTTTTGACTATTATACCCTTTTGAATTAAAGAAAAATATTTAAAAATACTAAATTCTGATTGGTTTAAAGTGGTTCTGTAAGTTATGTACAAAAAAGTCGTTCTACATTGAACGTTCCCATATATATATATATATATATATATATATATATATATATATATAGGGTGAGGTTCTTTTCAGAACATAACACTAAATATACACGAACGGCGTGAACCAATATGCAACGTTGATCTACCTTTTAATCTTAAAACTTTTCTTTTAAATATAAAGGGCATATTAGTAAACACATATTCCTCAATTTTTTCAGAATTTAATTATAATCAGTTTTTATGTTAGGTCCGTAATTTTAGGCTCAAAAAACGGAATTACTTGTATGGACCTGATGGCTTAAAAATTGGGGTGCACGTGTATATCTATAAAATTATTGAAAATTTTGATACTATTAAATTTGTAAGTTGTATATCTATTCATATGTATATATTGAGTTCATTAAAAAAAGTGTTGAATAATTAAAAACGAAGTGAGAGCATGTCATACGCATGTATGCGTCTTAGACTCTCAGTGAACCAAATTTCTTAATCTTCAAGATAAAGTTAGTGCATGAACAAAATTATACAACTTTAATAGTCAAAAAATTTATAACCTATGAAATTTAATTTGACTACAAATGGCTAAATGCCTAAATGAGTACACAAATACAATTCAGTGATGTGTGTAAATATGCATATGTGCATTTGTAGTCCTCGACTCCTCGTCTTCTTCGAGTATGAAGATGCGCATTTGCACTCCTATAATTATGATCCTATAGATGGGTCAGTTCATCCTGCAAATGTGATCTTCGAGTACACATATATGCAAGCTTCGAGTATGCAGATGTGCAGAAGGTCCACTTAATCAATCAAATCAGATCGTCGCGTATGCATACGTGCATTGTAGTCCTCTTCATCCTCATAACTATAGCCGAGTTTATTATCCTTTTAAGCACCTAAAAATTTCAAACAAGATTCGCATGTAATTAATTAAAAGCTACATTATAAAAAAAGCAAAGCACACTCATTTAAGAATTAATTAAATAATCCGAGGATCGAAAAGATAGTCGGATTAAAGAAAATATAAACGTTTTGGTATAAAATTATCTGAGGTAACAATGAGGAAGCCAAAAAAACAACTACAACGCCTCGTACCAAGAACTACTTTTGACCGAAAAGTGTACTCCAAATGAATCAAGATTTTATAAAAAAGTTTAATCGTATGGCCAGAAAACGCTGTAATGAGTGGGGAGAAACGATGAAGATATGGTTGACGAGGTAAAAATATTGTTTAAAAAAGAGCACACACCTGGTTCAGAAATTAAGCACAAGAGCGCTTGGCTACTTTTGAAAGACAAACACAAGTGAAAAAAATCCTGAATCGACATTGGCAAAAGACGAAATCGCTTCCAGGGGTTAATCCGACTAGAACCAGTTGCATTTTAGAGAATACGCGTTAACGCGGCCACCCGAGGCACAACGAATTGCTAAGAGTCAACATTCGTCAAACTCGACTGCTAGTTCCGGTTTAAACCCGACAATGTTTCAAGAAATTATGCAACAACAATACGAGTTAGAACACAAGGGCGAGAGGCAAACGCGAGAGTTAATTTATACAATTCTCAAAAGATTTCCGATGACTTGTGAGTGCTACAAATCGACGCACGCAGGATGGATCCGGTCGACGCGGTTATCATCAAAGCTCAAAAAGCACGAGTCCGAGCGTTATATCCACCACAAAACTAGTTAACTTTATGTATTTTTATGTTTACGTTTTTTTCATATTTTTTTATTTCTATGTAATGTCTTTTTTTTATTAAATAATGTGTTTTAGTTTTAATGAAGTTTATTTTAGTTGCGTATATTTTATTTTATGTAAATGAAGAAAAAAAATTAGTCTAACGTCATCACATTTTTTGATGCCAAAGAGTACGACACAAAATGTAGTGCCAAAGGAATTCTGATGTCATAGGGGTTTTTGCTCACGTGACGGTACTTTTTGGCTATGACGCCAGCCCAACGACACGAAGGTACCCAGCGCTCTTAATGATATCCTTACAATATGACCTCTTAGCTCATAGCAAATACTTAGCCGGGTCTCATGACTACCTGTCAGTCACAAGCCCTTAACCTATCTATTACATGTAATCATATATCTTTATAATTACAAGACTCATTGATTGAATAATGATCGTCACTTCAATTCCTAGCTAACACTCATCATCTTATATTTTCTTCTCTATGAATGTGAATCGGTTGATTCCATCAAAGCCTAGTTAACACTCATCATCTTATATTTTCTTCTCGTTGAATGTGAATCGGTTGATTCCATCAAAGCCGGTTGATTTCATCAAAGCCTGAAAACTTTGTATTTTTTATATCATCATGAGCAGTTAACTTTCTAAACAATATCCTATTGGAAAATAAGATTATACAACTCTTTAACACTAAAACTATCATAAAAAGTGATGGAGGTTTACGGTAGATAATGGAGTTTTGAGTTTTTGCACTCTTTTAACACTAAGAACCTGCTAATAATGGTGGTGGGTAGGGGTGTCAATCGGGTCGGGTTGGTCGGGTTCGGGTCAAACGGGTCGGGTCGAGGCTAAAATAAATATGCCCGAACCCGACCCTATTTGAACTCGGGTTAGTCGGGTTCGGGTCAAACGGGTCGGGTCGGGTCAAGTCGGTTTCGGGTCTGCCCTATTTATAAAATTTTATTAGTTTTATTAAGAAATTTTGAATTTTTATTAAGAATTTGAATTTTATTAACAAAATTTTAAAAAAAAAAAAAAACTTAACTCGGATCAGTCGGTTTGACCCGAACCCGAATAGGCAAAGTATATGAACCTGATACCCGACCCTATTTCGAATTCGGGTTAGTCGGGTTGACCCGACTGACCCGACTTCAATTTTGAACCCGATTAACCCGACCCGAATAAGGTCGGGTCGGGTACGGCCTTGATCTACAAACAAGTTTCCAGCCACTTGATATGCAGTCCCCATTGAGAGCTAAGGTTGATTACTCATGTAGATTAAGCCACTCTGCGATAAGATAAGACTTTGCTAGGTCCGAGCGAGTGTGCTAATGGACATACAGTCCCCATTTGGAGCCTAGGTTGATTCCTCATGTAGATCAAGCCATTCTGCGATAAGATAAAACTTTGCTAGGTCTGTGCAAGTGTGCTAAGGGACAGGTGCCCAGTGGATCTAGTCAGCCAAATGAAATAATAGGTAGGTTATTAAGACCTCCCTAAAACACTATTTTGACCCCTGTTAATTTTTTATGTTTTTTGTAATTTTGTTTTTGTTATAAAACTGTGAAACGAAAAATGCTGAACAAAAACTATAAAATTTAACAAGTCAAAAGTATTAAACTGTTCAAAAATACGGAACAAAAACTGATTAAAAATTGTGTTGTAATAAAAAACAGGGTGGACAAAGAGAATATTTTGTATTTTTTTGTGCTTTTTAGTAGGAACGGGTACCAATAGAACTACCCATACCATATTCGCACAAAAGAAAATATCTAAAAAGGAATTAATGCATGTAGGTCACTGAACACCTATAAATGACTATTTATTCAAGTGTCTATAAAGAGCACAACAGATCCCAGCTTTAATACGACCAATGGTCTACTATAAGATTACAAACAAAGAAAAACTTCAACAACCAGATGCCAATCGAGTCAAGAATTTAAGCCTTCACTCCACCTCGGGCAGGGCTGAGGTAATTCGTCACCATTCCCATAACGGCAAACCTAAACCAAAATATCACATATTAGAAACTCGGCAAGAAAACAGGAAAGTGTCGTAAGCGTCATACTGTATGAATGAAACTTGTTGCTTTTATTAGCATTGATTCAATACAACTAAATTTCCACATTCAGAACCCTTTTAGATAAAACTTGTTGCTTTGCTAACTTTCTTAGAATCCAAAAGTTGAAAGTAAAGCTGAACCATAACATCCATAATCTTAAGTTTTGCATATGCGAAATCACTTGAAGAACAGTAAACTTACTTAATTTGATTATAATCCTAATTATAATGATAAACTATTTTAATGCAACAAAGTTTGCAAGTCAGCGCATATAGATATCGCGTGGAAGTTCAGGTATATATATAGCTTATTGCTTCTAATGTAAAAGAAACTTACATGAATCCTGTGGAGATCTGCTTTAAATCTGTCTCTATATTCCTCATATTAGCAAGCGATTGAGCACAGAAGATAAGAGCAAGCCACGAACCAAGCTTGTACTGCAAATACACAAATACAAAATTCATCAAACAATGGATCTCTTTAAAATCAGCTAACACATGATCTCTAGTAAGTAGCACTCACAAAACGCAGCCATCAATCCTATAATCACTAGACTATATTTATAGTGGGGAGGACATTTATAAAATAATCAATATTACCAGATAATATACAACTTTCGATATACTGTATTTACTGTGATGAAATTTAAATAGCAGTTCAGCACCGAATGAAATTCATTCATAAGCTGAACCCCATCTGGAAAGTTTAAGATGACACCCACGAACACATGAATACCGGAAACATAGCTGTTTCCCCGTGCTTTTGTTTCCCAAACAAAGGAAAAGTCATTAATGTGATCCAAATGAGCACAAAAAAGATCGAGAACTGAGAGTTCCCATTAGAACTAATATCTAAATGATTCCGGGTAATAAAGGGTATCTAATAGTGTCTCACAAGAAGCTGATGAAAGGCCATTAAGCCCATGCAGATGCTCTATAAATTAGAAGGATTCAGACAAAATTCAACCAGGCAGGTTCTCTGATCAAGGTAGTCAAAAGCGAGAAAAGCGAGCGACTAAGCAAAGAAGCAAGGCGTTTTGCACTAAAGTGCTTTGACTCCAAAGAAGCGAGGCGTTTTCATTGAGCGAAAAAAAGCGTTGAGAGGCAACCGAGAAGCGATCGAGAAACACTGGCTTTTTTGCTATAACAGCTAGTTTCTGAATGTTTTTCTGAATGTTTACCTAATTAAGTATTGTAGCAGGCCCTGATCTTCTAAATTAGGTTCAATACTTACAAAACTAACCCGTTAATATAATATAAACACTACTTATTAACAACTAGTAATTACATAATCCTCACTTTTCCACGTTTCGAAGTTTCACTATTATCATCCTCTATTCCAAGATAATTCCCGACTATAGATCTTGTAGATGAAAATGAATATAGTGATCCAACAGAAACGATGGAGT
The DNA here is from genome assembly GCA_026074375.1 of Tanacetum coccineum. NCBI lineage: Eukaryota > Viridiplantae > Streptophyta > Magnoliopsida > Asterales > Asteraceae > Tanacetum > Tanacetum coccineum. Next base: position 7,739 of record BQNB010143964.1, on the reverse strand, counting down.
AATATGAAATGAGAACTTAGACGATTATTCCGAGTAAGAATAGTAGACTTTAAGGCTCTGAGTATTTGAATAAACTTCTCTTTTTTTGGTCTTTTTCTATTAAAAATGAAGATTTAAGATAATTACAGTCATAGTCACATGGAATGAGGATCGCTCCGGTACGGGATCGCGGTTCGCTATTTCTCAAAATCCATCCGCACGAATGTGGGTAGCTCATCCAGTATCGCTTCTGTTTCGTGTACCATATATTTCGGTTCGGTGTACCAAATACTTTGGTACGGCGTACACAATAATAATATTGTTTAGTTTCTTATATTTTTATACATTTACAATTTGTCACTCAATTATCCACATATGTAATTTCACTAATGTTTATGTAGTCATTTTCATAGTGTATATCATTATTCTTATTCATCACATTATTATCACAAATTCACAAGTAGTATGGCCTTATTGTAATTTTAACAAGCACATGAGTTTTTGTACTTGCTAAAAAAAATAAAGTATAAAAGTACAAAAGAAATATTTTATAGCATTTTGTACTTGCTACCCATGTGGGTTTGCAATACAAAACAGGCCAAAACAACTCAATCACTTTTGTATACTATTCTTTTTCATCTGCTTTCCACTGTTCTTCAACGGCTTTTCCTCATCTCAACAAATAAAACCTTCAAAGTCCTTGACTCGGTACACGTTTCACACACAAAAATCTTCAAACTTCCCATTTCCATCCAAACACAATAAACCTTCAAACCTCCCATTTACACACAATTGTATTACATAGCCATCAAACGCGTTTTCGAGGCCTATAAATCACCGATTTGTTAATTGTTGGATCGCCGATTTGCTAATTATTGGATCGCCGATTCGGTGTGATTGGGAACGATGATGGGAACGACGATGGGAACAATTCGGTTCGCGATCCACGGCGATCCAGATCGCTACCGTACCGCGATTGGGAACGCGCGTACCCGATCGAAAATCGCCAAGGGTTTGGCGATCCCTGTGACTATGATTACAGTGCATTTTTATTTAATTAATGATTTCATAGTGGCACTATCATGTGCACAAAGGGTAAAAAGTTCACTGAAAAGCTCGCTTTTTGTCCCTTCTTGCCTTAGGGAAGGCACGTCGTTTTGAGGTCGCTTTCGCCTTTAACTACCTTGTCTCTAATATCTATGAACACGTAACACTGTCTAACTAGTGCCCTAAAGATACAAGTTCAACTTCATTTAAGATGCACGAAATTCCTTATACAAACTTTTGTTCATAATAATGGCTTTTAATTGCGGGTATTATTTCTTCTACTGGGTTTGCCTTTCCTTTCTTAACAAGTACACTTTATGCCATAACATTAATGTATACAGAAAAAAACAAATAAGGTAGGAAAAATAGGCGCAAGCAATTACTATGAAATTACACTTCAAAAGAAAATTGTTGCATACTCAATTACTATTAAGTGGTCTTGAACATCATGTGTAAGAGTTAATTACATCAAACTATAACACTCTTCAATCTTTTTTCCTCGTAAACATTACGTAATCTATTACCATTGTATATGACACACTTTATTCTCTTGTGTGTAAAATAATCGCAACAAATTACAGCATACTAACACCGTTTTTACCACTTAAATTGCACTAATATGTAATTACGTGACATGTAACTCTAAAAAACAAGTATGTAGTGCAGTCAACAACTCATACACCAAGCAAATTAACGATCAATTAAAGCTGACATACCCAAGAGGAAGACGTCCTTCGGGATCATATTAGGTGAAGCTAACATGTACCCTATACGCCCTACCTTTTAGGCCCTATATGGAATTCCGTCTATAAAGTGCTGACGGTTACTTCCTCCATTATATCCTTTCAAGTAGAACAGAACCACATATTCACCTTCAGGTACTCAAATTTCTATTGTTCACTAATATCAACAAAACATGCAATCCATAATTCCACCTAAAGTTCTTCTAATGAAAATTCAGCAAGTGTTCACCGTGAAACTGTCAACTAATTCTACCCCAATCCTAACTAATATCCCTAGAAGTGCCCTAAGCCCCTAATACATTCCAGATCAAAGTTCCCGAAATAGTCCTAGTTTTTTGTTACACCCTTATAGGGAACATATTGTATTCAACTTACGTCCATAAAGTTAGTCCCCATATGATAAAGCGAATATCTACAACTTCTAGCGTATATTCAAGGATCATTCTGTTACTTCTTTTAAAGCCCATAAAGGGTCGACTAACTCTGCTCCAATTTAACTCCTGTCCCTAAAGATACCCTGATATAATCCTAAGCATTCACAGAGCCAAGACTTCCTAAAAAAAGCAAATTAGATAGAATTAAAAAAAAGCAGGCAATTATTGTGAGCTCACATTACTAAAAGAAAAGTCTTGCATAACAGACGAAGCTTAACCTTTCCCTATAAGGGCTATACAAAATCCCTTCAATAAGGTGCTGACAATTACTTAATCCATAAAAACAACACATCATCCCATATTCTCATATACCTTCCAATCAAAATTCCTTAGTTCACCATCGTTGGCAAGAAATGCAAGCCATAGTGTCGACTTTGTGATTTATTGGCCAAATTTATTCTTCTACTTAATTGTGTTTTGCACACAAGATATTACTTTAATAAAATAAGTTTTGTTTGAGGTTTTCAAATAAGCTCTCGATCTAGCATTTCAAAGATGCTCTTAATGACAATTTTAGGCTATGTTTGGCAAAAGTAGCTGTAGTAGAGTTAAGATTTAGCCGAAGCTATTTGTTTTACAAAAAAAGAACATTTGATAACATAGTTATAGCTGTAGTTATAAAGCGACATATAAAAGCTAAATAGTCAGTTGCCAAGCAAGCATTTTAATCTAACAGCTAATCGCTCCAAAAAAAAGCTCGTCTTCAAACACAACCTTAGGGGGTGTTTGTTTAAGCTTATTTGTGGGCTTATCACCTTATTTGATTTCAATATAAGCCCGGATTGTGTGGCTTAATTTGAGACTTATGGGCTTATATAATATAAGCTTATTATATCTTAATAAGCTCATATAAGCCCACAAGTCTTAGAATAAGCCAGACAATTAAGGCTTATATCAAAATCAAATAAGAAGGTGATAACCCCAGAAATAAGCTTAAACAGACACCCCCTAAAACTGTCAAGTATATCCCAAAACATAGCAAATCCAACATAGATGTACATAAGAAACTGAAATTTATAAAAAAATAATAAATGAAACTAACCCTGAACATAACACCAGCAACACCGCAAATGATGGCGATGAAACCGGAGTAATCGATTGGGAGATTGTCGGGATGGATCGCTTGAGGTTTGTATGGTTTTGCTGTTGATGGTTGTCGAGGATCGTTACCGGATGACGACATCGTTTTATTTAATAATTTCAAGATCTGATTTCCAAATTCTCTTCTTGGATTTTAACGATTTTACACTATACATACAATACAAGATTTGGTGTAGTGGTCATGTGTTATGGTTTAGTAGTATTGCAAAAGAGGTCCTTTTACAATTTTAAACTCATGTTAGAACCCGTTATCGACGTTAACTTGAAAGTTAGTCCTTTTACATATAGTAAGTTAGTCATTAAGAACTAACTTTGCAAATGACCGATAACCCCGAGGATCATTTTCGTAAATTTTTAACCGAAATAATCTTTGGGGTTATCGTTCCGTTGCAAAGTTAGTCATTAAAGACTAACTTTACAACTGACATGGACTACTACCGTAAATTTGCGTGATGAAAAAAGTCTTCATTCTCAAGGACCGCCTTTTGGCTAGTCATGCTCATGAACTTGCATGCAGGTTAAGTTACACATATAACCTTTTATAGATTTAAAATTACTGATTATCATTAGTATCTATACTACTTTATAAAGGAAATCCACTAAAAGTGAAAAGTGAAAAATAAAAAAACAAGTCTTGAAACTAAATGTACAAGTCTTGAAAACTAAAAATGCTAGAACTTATGAAAAGCCTTGAAATCATATTCTGAATATACAAAAAGGAATTAATTCGGCTTATGTTATTCAAGGAATGTATATGAATGTGGAAACTATTCAAGGAATGCACTGAACAATCAAATTAAATGCATACATAACTGGAAACTTTACAATGAAAAGTCTACTCCTACATTAAAACAATGGCTAAAAAAATTGATTGAATTGTTATCCATTATCACACCGAAATTGATTGAATTGATTGAATTGTTACTCTATATACAAAATTAAATGTACACAGATGGAATTGTTACTCTATATACAAAATTGAATTGATTGAATTGTTACTCTATATACACGGATGGAAAGTATTAAATGTACACGTTCTATTTTTCCTATATAAACAACCATATAATGTGCTAATTCATTTCGTAAGTCACACACACCAAACCATCACATATCAAAACAAAAAAACACACAAATATCCTCTCATCTCTCTCTATCCCAATACCTCTCCTCTTTATCTCTCTAGCCTATAACACACCATAACCGCCGCCACCACCACCACCGTCCCTCGTCCATCACCGTCCCTCCCCGCCACCACTGTCGTCACTAAACCACCGGAAGACGACCCTACCACCATACCACGGAATTAATAAAGTTTTAATGTATTTTTGAAGATATTTTTATATATCAATAATTTTTATATTTAGATCTAAGTTTTTACTATTTTTTGTGTTTTTTGAGCAGCCACATACTACGCCGGAAAAATCAAACTCGCCGGAAAAATCAAAATTGCGAAAAAATCAAAATTGCGGAAAAAGAGAAGCACCATTGAAACCACCACTCCGCTGTGAGCCCAACCACCACAGAAAAGAGACCGCCACACCGGAAAAATCAAACTCGCCGGAAATGTTCACAATAGGATTCTTTTGAGTTTTGCAGTTTCTTTGTACTTTTTTAATGAATTTGAGTTGTAATACTAAGATTTGTTTTTTAATGAATTTGAGCTGTCATTGCCGTCTTTATTGACGGAATCTTCGCTGACGTTGACAAGTGTAATTTGTTATAATTTTGAATTTGATCATTGTGATACTTTTAATTGTATAAATGGCAATCATTGAATGTTATTGACTAAATTAAATTGTATATTTAAATTATACATGACATAAATGGCTAAATTAAATTGCATATTTAAATTATACGGGACATAAATGGCTAAATTATAATGGCAATTATTGAATGTTATTGAAATATTCAATAAATTGTTGAAAACTGAAAATTCATTATAGAAAGTTTACTACACTAATTGTATAAAAGGCAATCATAATCATTCCCGTATAAGGTACTATTATTAAATGTGTTGAACTTATTTTGATTTTTTTTATTTGTTAAACTTGAATATAATTGTTTTCTATCTTACGATACTATATGATTATGAATTAGTGTAATTGTTTCCTATCTTACGATACTATATGATTATGAATTATGATATTTGCTAATTTCGTTTCATCTTTTAATTTACTTACTTTTTCTAAAACTAATATAGTCTAATTATGTTTTGCATGATGTGATTAGATCTTTGAATATCGTGTATTATCATAACTAACTACCAAAAGAAAATCAATTTGTTTGGTAAATTACTTTACATTACAGAGAAGCTAATTAACAATGATTAAGTTACAAATATTCATCATGTATCAGTTAACTTTGAAACTTATATTACAATATATATATATATATAGGGAATGATTTGAGAAAGTTAGAAATTTATATTACGGATATAGAAATGATTTGAGAACAGTTGAAAACAAAAGAATGCATTTTAAATGATGAAAATAAAGTATAGCATATGTCAATTGCGTAGAAATATATGAATGATTTGAGAAATTTATGTCAATCATGTATTTGTGGATTGAAAGAGTTCCAACCTAAAATTTGATAAGTATATAAATGATTATATAAAGTAAAAACAGTGTATTTTGGTTATTTGTCAACCGTGTATTCTACTTATTTTCCAGAAAAGATTTTATAAATTCTTACGCTAATTGAAACTCATTTTCAATGAATAGTTTTTCAAACTTTACACATATGTTGCCATGGATCCGGTTCCATTGAGAAGGTTTTTATTTTGAGAA
>BQNB010143963.1:0-13841 GCA_026074375.1 Tanacetum coccineum | reverse complement strand
TTATATCATTGTATGATAGGCGGTACAACTCTTACAATCAATTGCTTTACATTATTAGTTCACTGATTTGCTAACAGAAATGTAGTACAACATTGCAGTTCATGTGTTCTAATCAGAGCACATTTTTGTGAGAATCATCACATCCATGATCCAACCATACGATACTCTTGTTTTCGAGGGAATCGGGGCGAGGCAATTAGTTGTTAAGGTCGAGCCGGTGGCGCTAAGGACCTTCTTGAGTTAAGCTAATCTCATTTCCTCGGATTACAATTCTGTGGGTAGTTTAGGGCGAACCGACGCATTTCCTATCCTGAAGGGTCGCCTAAAAGCATTCTAGTTGGAAGAAAGGAGGTAAGGTTTTCCTTACAAATGAAATGGGAATGGGGAAACTTTTTCATTCAGCAGAGTGTATAGCCTATATAAGGAGCGAAGTGCTGCTCACGTTACAGCTACTGTGTGACCCATTTTTTGAAGGGAATCCACTTCCCAATTCTCCCCCGGTCTGGTCAGCATATACTTAATCAGGTCCGTTCGAGCAATTACCAACACTGTTGTGGAAAGGAAGTAGTGTCAGAGCTTGGTTGCTGCAAAGTAGAGCGAGAAGCACATCTTCTCGATCGGCGAATCATTCTTCTTAGGGCCCTGTAAGACCGATAATACACGGCTGTGTCCTCTACATTCGCTTCGCCCTCCGCTTTTGACTCCTCTACTGCGCAAAGATTTTGATCCCCCGTTTAGTGAGTCGTGATTAAAGTACAGTAGTTATTTTAGCTCAAGAGGGCATAATAGTAGAACTAGTTATTTCTTATTTTCGTTTTAATAATATTATATGCTCTTTTATTTCTTATTTACAGAACTAGTTTCGTGAAGATTGAATTGTGTTTTCCTTCGGTTTTTCTCTTCTTTTTTTTTGCCAATCTCCTCATCTGTTGCTCCAATTTTTTTGACTTCTCTCATACGTTTTTTTAATTGTTCTACACCGTGTCGCCCCAAATGTTCTGGTTTGCTACTTTGCTACTGCGACCATACTCTTGCAATTTATCTCGATCGAGAACATCACGAACATCACCCTTTAGCAATCCACTTCTCCTTTGAGAGTCGGCCCAGGCCCAAACATCTATGCGATTGTTGCGATAAATGTCTTAAGAAATATGCTATGTTGTTTTATATGCCTTTTGCCGGGTCTCTATTTCATTCAACCCTTTAAGTTCTTTACCCAATCTTTTACTAGAAAGTTGTTAACGATGACATGATAGATGGTGACTTGAAGTGACGTTTCTTAATTGCAAAGAGGAGAAGAAAGGTCGTTTTCTAGTCAACTTGTGAAGCTAGGTCTGTGAATTAACATGATTATCAAATCATATATGATTTAGATTTTGTGTTTATAATGTTACTCTTGGCTCACTCTATATTATGTCAATTTTTAACAACTTCTTTGATATTATGGGTGAGATGGTACAACCAAAATGAATCAAGCTGATGTTCGGGAGGCTAACATCAATCGTGTACTTGCGGTTTGCCAAAAGCAACCATAGATGACTGAGCTGGCACCATAGTGTGGACGGTAGAGGGTCGCTAAACGGGTGATGTTTTTGACAGGTCCGATTGTTGGAATAATCTGGCAAGCAGTAAACTGGATCCAACAACGGATGCGAGAGCAATTTATTACAAAAGAGGTAGAAGAGAAGTCAGGAGAGTAAGCAGTAAAACAACGGATGAAAGGATTGCCACTAAAAGAGGTAGAAGAGAACGAAGGGGAAAGATAGCTCAATAATTTGCATAAACTGTTCTCTAAGAAGAAAAAATAAGAACATAAAGTTAACACAAAAGACTGAATAACAGGGTTTACTAGTATTTCCCTTATGATTAATATAAGGAGAGTGTTAGGATGATATCATATGGATGACTGTGGTAGGTTCTCTGATAACCTTGTGTGTTTGTGTGGGGCTTACCTTGAATGTAGTAGTCATGTTTAAGCTTTGTTTGGTTTTAGGTTTTTCTCACAAAGCAAAACCCATGATTAACGGTGTATCATGATAATAAATTTGTAACTCAAGCACTTATTCATCATCTATCCAATCTTGTATGTTAAACAAATACCAAACACCTATTTTTTTCCGTAATTGCATTAGGGGGGGGGGGGGGGGGGGGGTGGGGGGGGGAAAGGGGGTGGGGGGGGGAGGGGGGGGGGGGGGGGTGGTGGGGGGGGGGCGGGGGGGGGGGGGGGGGGGTGGGGGGTGGGTGGGGGGCGGGGGGGGGGGGGGCTGGGGGGGGGGGGGGGGGGGCGGGGCTTGCTGTAATTGCATTATCAATAGTTGCAAGTTAGATTCTATTTATGACACTTATTGTACAAGTAATAACTTCTAAAATTTTAAAGAGAATATACAGATTGAAAAGTAACTTGTTTCACATCTAATGTCAAAGTTCAGTTCTTTTTCTTAATCTGAAGAGGAGCAGTTTGGTAAAATTGCTTGCGCTTTGTCAGTTAAAAACTTTATCTCTCTGAAATGTAAGTCTTATGTATTTATTAATATTTTGCCAACCGATGATTTGACCCCATCACATTCAGTCTTAATACCTTCATCAGATTTTATCATATTGCTTCTTGACGACACATAATTAGGTGGAAGTAGTCTCATGGTCATTGTATTGCAGGACATGTTTATTCGTCTTTGTATCTGCACCAGTGTTATGTTACCATACCATATGATGTTTATGGACATCTGAAAAGAGTGAATATTTGATTGAAATTGGTAAAAAGAAAGCTTGAATTGATTTAGACAATGGATGTATCTTCCTTCTTTTATAAAGGCTGCATGCAAACCATCTATGTTTTTTTATTATAACAACTACTAAATGCTGGTGTGTAACTGTGAGCTTAACAGAACTACAGAAGACAACCAATAACAATATTTTACCGATATTTTTTTAATGTTCTAAATAATATGCCATCCTAATAGCGTTTCTAATTGTGGACTTCTTATCTTTCTGTTTTCTTATATAAATATTATTTTGATGATAGATCTGTGAAATTGAATGCTTGCTGATGAATATGCTTATGTATATAGGTGATGTGAACAGCATAAGTATTGGATCTGGCACAAACATTCAGGACCACTCACTTGTGCATGTTGCAAAATCTAATTTACCTGGAAAGGTGCATCCCACAGTGATTGGCGATAACGTGACTGTTGGTGAGTAATGTGCAACGACCTAGCATTAAAATTATTAGTATAAAGCACGGTGAGTAACTAAAATGAGTAATACATTTTCTCTATAATTACAAAAGTGATTTGGATTAAATTATTCAAGGTCTAGTGCGATTTTTACATGGATGCACTGATTGAAAGATTAAAGCAATTGTCGTTATGCGAAACTACACTTCTTGAATGGGGGTATTGTAGAGATATCATGCTCATGGTTCTTCTGCTGGTGCCCTGTGTAATAACAGATACCAGAATTCCCAGTGGCGAGGTATCAATCTCCTATATCCCATTCATATGATTTTTTATTTACCCAATATAGATTTGACAACATTTATAAGATGGGTAAAATTGGCGGGATGGGTAATGGGCTGAAACTTGTCTGCGTCAAAATAGGTCATGTTGGTTTGAGCCTATTAGAGGATAAATAGGCCCAAGCCCGGTTTGTGGGCTTAGGGTCCGTTAGGGTTTCACATGTAATCGCCTATATAGTGGGGTCAATAATAAATCATAACCTACGGGTTTTATCATTGTCTAACATGGTATTAGAGACCAACCCGTGATCCTCTCAATACCAAACACCAAACCGTCATTATTTTTTTCTTTTTTTCTTAATTAAACCTATAAATTAAAAGCTAATAAGGCTTTCATCGTATCATCCACATACAAAACAGGAAAAAAAAGAACCACCACGACTGCCAAAACAAATCTACTACGTATATCATCTACTCCACTAATAATACTCTTAACTATTATTCTTTATTCACCCAAAGTGTGACTTTGTCATCTGATTGACTTTGTCATCAATTATTCTTTATTCACCCACAGTGGATCTGTGTTTTAGATCTGGAAACGATCCCCGAATGATAAAATTGATAAAACGTGGTGGTGATGAGTGAGTGAGGAGATTATTGAGGTAAGTCTGTATTATCGTCTACAGTGTCCTTTGGATACTAGATTTGGTGGGTTCGTTTTGGTGAGAAGAAAAAGGAGCAAGCTGTCATGGTTACCATACAACTGAGCGTCTATCTATAGAGGATAAATAGCCCATAGTCCCGCCCCCGGTTTTGTGGCTATAGGGTCCGTTAGGGTTTCACATGTAATCGCCTATATATTGGGGTCAATAATAAATCATAAACAAATAAATCTAGTAACCCTGAACAACCCTAACACATGGTTTATAGCGAATTCGAGAGGTGAGTGTATTCTCTTACACTCGTTAGGACTTGTGATTGTTGTAGCCGAAACTTTGTAGCCGCATCCTCGATTGTTAATTGTTCGTCGTAGATTAGGTCGACGATAAAATTGACAAACTCCAGACCGAAATTGTTGGCTGAATTGTTAATAAGGTCTTCAAGGAATATTTTCCTGTCTTTCATTACCCCGATAAACTTTGTGACTCTTTCTTTGAGATTTGGGGCCTAGCTCTATCTTCAAATGTGAAGCAGTATTCTCAATGCCCATTATGGTTACCAAATACATGCTATTGATAAAACTGTCTCCATATACCCTCCCCAAATCACCGTGTGCACAATATTTTAGGGTAGTTTTTTTTTTCTCCTGGATTCTTCAAGGTCAATCTGCTTTTCTCGAAGTCGTTTTAGTTTAAGTTCATTCATATGAAACTTATGATCATCCTGGGCTAAACTCTTACGCACGAAAGCTCGTGATGTACCGATTGCGTAAAATTTGTGTTTGAGTTTTTCCTGTTGTTGCCCGTAACCTATGCTAATGAGCTATTAGAGGATTTCAATACAAGTTTCATATGAATGAACTTAAACTAAAACGACTTCGAGAAGAGCATATTGACCTTGAAGAATCCAGGAGAAAAAAAAACTACCCTAAAATATTGTGCACACGGTGATTTGGAGAGGGTATATGGAGACAGTTTTATCAGTAGCATGATATTGGTAACCATAATGGGCATTGAGAATACAGCGGCAAAACTCAAAGAAAGAGTCACAAAGTTTATCGGGGTAATGAAAGACAGGAAAATATTCCTTGAAGACCTTATTAACAATTCAGCCAATTCAAGTGGTTTCGGTCTGGAGTTTGTCAATTTTATCGTCGACCTAATCTACGACGAACAATTAACAGTCGATGATGCGGCTACAACAATCACAAGTCCTAGCGAGTGTAAGAGAATACACTCACTTCTTGAATTCGCTACAAACCATGTGTTAGGGTTGTTCAGGGTTACTAGATTTATTTGTTTATGATTTATTATTGACCCCAATATATAGGCGATTACATGTGAAACCCTAAGCCCACAAACCGGGCTTGGGCCTATTTATCCTCTAATAAGATAGACACACAACCCAATCCCGCTTAGCCGACACACAACTTATTATCTATTTCTTATGAATAGTTATAGTTTTACTAGTACTACGAATACTATATATTATTACAATAATAAAATAAGCGATTTTGTAGGTTTTATGCATTTAGATACACTTCAGATTAAGGCTGAGCAAAACCAACCGAACCGACCATTTTCGGTTTTGTATATTTATGGTTTTCGGTTTTGCTAGGTTCGGGTTAAAACCAAGAAAAATACGCCTAAACTATCTATTCGGTTCGGTTTTGCTCGGTTCGGTTTTCGGTTCATGTTTTCCTCAAAGTCGGTTTTCGGTTCGGTTCGTTTTGACCCGATGCTCAGCCCTACTTCAGATTACTTTCGACCCATTAGACCTGTATTTTTTACTAGTTAATTAACCCACTTGTCTCGTTACAACTGCACTTAAATAAACTCATTTATAGGAAAATGGTGGAGGTTACCGCCTATAACATAATTCTCGTTGTAAGTTTGCATTACACAATAATGTGTTGTATCTGTAATAGATATCATAGCCATGTAGGATACTACCATAAGTTTGAGTAGATTAAATAATAATACATTTATTTCTATGTTAATTGGAAGCTAATCTGGGAATTTACCACAGGTATGGGGAGGTAATCCTGCCAAGTTCCTTAGAAAGCTTACAGACAAAGAGATGGCCTTCTTTTCCGAGTCGGCTTCCACTTATTCCAAGCTCGCCGAAGTCCACGCCACCAAGAATGCTGAGCCGCTTGACCAGACTGACTTCTTGAAAGTGATTCAAAAGAAGGCCAATCAAGCCAAGAGTCTGGTTCAATAATTATTGACAATAGCATGAAAGAGCTTTTCTCGTGAACAAGTCTGTCACGAAAACACTTGTTTTTTGCTTCCTCCCTGCGAGTTTGGTGTCGACGAATGACTGTATTAAGCTAGTTTATGGATGTTGGGTCATTGGTCTTTCTCCCTGTTCAAATAAAGAATAAACTTAGTAGGGTTAGAATTGTTGCGGTTACAATTTGTTGTAATGTTTGTTTGGCCATTTTTAAATCGGAAGACATGGAATGAATCAAGGATTTGATACATGATATTTTGGTGCTACTTGTGTGATCTAGCCAATCTGGTAATACATGACCTTAGATTGCAGGCAGGAAGTATGAATAAATAGTATACAATTTTTTTTGTAGGTGTTTCATTTAATGTTGTTCGGATAACATCACACGGTAATTGATGTTTCTACTGAAATAAACGTAACCATTCAACAATGCTTACGTAATTACTTGACATCTAAAATTACACTTACATACACCAATATCGTTCAGAAAAAGAGTGCTAACGTTGTAGCTCCATGCTTAAAGTTTAAACGAGCTGATTGCGTTGTGTCAAATGCACCTTGCTATTGTTGCTAAACACAAATCTCTCCATTGGGCTATGACGTACATTTTAGTCACAAGTATCGTTTTTCATAATTCATATAACGATTCACATTTTTACTGTTAACATATGCCCGGAGTTACTGCAACGTACCGAAAGAATCCGGATCAATTGAGAAGGTTTTTATTTTGAGAAGGTTTTCAAAAATGATAGATTTTTAACTTTGATTCAAGTTTTTCAAGCGTAAAACTCATTTTAATGTGATTATTATTCAAAATGTGTAAAAAAATTTGAATCAATGTTAAAAAATCTCTCGTTTTTGCAATATAAGTAAAATACTGAATCTTCTATACAAATTTAAGGAATCATTACCATAACTCGATTTTAGCAATGATTTGTGAATCAAATTTGTGATTTATAGTTTTGATTCACTATTAAATAATGTTTACTTGTGAATCAAATCAAAAAAATATGAATCAATTTGCTCAAACGTAGATTTCTCAATCTTCTCAAAATAAAAACTCTCCCAACAGAACCGGAGCCCGTACCGAAAAGTAGTAATTTAGTTGTGAAAATAAAATTTTCCTTTTAAGGATGTTGTGAATATAAGGTTGAAAAATGGGCACTTTTCGGAAATAGTTATAAAAAACCTAAGAAACTTGTTTAGTCGTAAATTTTTGACTTTTTTTCTAAAGAATTAAAAGGCGAGAAACACTACATCCACACAAAGTTTACAAAAGAATTTTCACAAAATGACTTGTCAAGGTTTTGATTGGTGTTTTATGCTTTTATTTCTCTCTTTTCTTTGATTAAACCAATCAAAACTTTGACAAATCATTTTGTAAAGATTCTTTTGTAAATTTTGTGTGAAGAGAAACGCTACATTCACACAAGAGAAACACTACATTCACACAAAGTTTACAAAAAAAATTCCACAAAATGTTAAAAAAAAATTCGCAAAACTCTTGCACTTTTCATGTCTTTTAAAAATGATCATTTAACATGTTTTTCGAAGTTTCAATAGTTTTCTATAAATAGAAGGGTCAATATCAAAAAATTGCAACGTATTGTAATTTAGGAAAAGTGATCGGCGGAATATCCTGACATCCTTTTTTGACGCACGTCATTGAAGAAATAGCTTTGACAACTTTCTTGACAGTGAATCACTAATTAACTGAAATGAGCGCGAGCTAAAGCTGAAACATTTGACCTTTTAGTAATTGTCCATTTTAGTAGTTAATATTTTAAAACTCTAGCTTATTCGCCAATTTTTGTTGATGTGTTAGGAGATCAAAGAAATTTCTATAAAAAAAAACTCAACGGTATCTGATCCCGTCTTTTACGGAGTAATTGAAGAGGTGAGAAATAGACAGTTTTATCCCTACATGAGGACCGTGGATAAATTTTTTTTTCTCTAAAGTATTTAAATTAGAAAATAAAAATAAAAACTTAAAAGACACCCGATCTTCTAGAAACTTTTTTCCAAGAAATGGAAAACGTGTTCAAAGTTAATTGTTTTCCAGAAAAGTTTTCCACTTTTTTCAGTTATAAAATTTTCTGAAGTTTTCCAAATTCTGTAATTCTGCAACCTAATCGCCATCACTACATTCCACCATCGCAGTCTCCGGCCACATCGTCTTAATTCAAGGGTAACAGCTCCTGTGCTTTGTTATTAATTCTTCATAATCTGGTCTATTAGCTTACTAACTCAACTTATATTTAATAAGGTCTTTTTCTCTGGCGTATTAAGGGGCTGTTTGTTTACGCTTATTTAATGGGCTTATTTGTTAGCTTATATAACTAACCACCACCAAATGGCCTAGTGATAAGTTCCTTGGTTTTCTAGTAAGAGTTCAAGGGTTCAAACCTCGCTATGTGTGTGCATTTTGGGGTGGCCAGGGAAGGGTCGGAAACGGTCCGGGGGTTAACCCGTAGAGGCCACGTACATCTAAGTCAAAAAAGTTTGCGGTAACCTGAAGAGGTAAAACCTCGTTTATTTACCCGTTTATTAGCTTATATAACCAAAAATAAGCCCAATTCAAGTGTTTCGTTACGCTAATATGGTTGGGGACACGAGAGTATATGATGGGGTTTTGTTAAGCCTAAATTTTGTATGGGATGTTATAGCAAAGGATTTTTTTTTATCCACATATAACAACTACAATTTCAAATATATTCATGTACTTCTGGTCATTTTACTCATTAACTTTAATAAGCCAACCCAACCACTAAGAATGGGCTTATGAGCGTATTATTTATACTCATAAGCTGTTTCTCAAATAAAAGCCTAAGCCCAGGATATAAGCTTAGACAAACCACAAACACCCCCTAAATATGAAATATATTCACATAAAATAAGCTAGAAATATGGGCTTAAAAAATATAAGTCGAGCTCATAAGCTCAAAAATAAGCTTAAACTATATTGGGGCAAAATAAACAGTTTTCAATACGGAGGATAGGACTTGCTTATTTGAGGTGCTTATTAGATTTAAAAAAAAGTTATTTTTCTACTCACTTATATAACTTAAGACCTTCAATATGCGTTCGATTTAAACTCCTAACAGCTTAAATTCCTTTTCTGTATTTTATTGTGTATTTGTACAACATGAGCAAATAAAACACTATTTCCCGAAGTGTTATGTTTAAAGAATTCGAAAAACACCACTTTGCAGGAGCCACTTAAGATAGCTGTTAGAAATCACAATACTGACCTATTTACTTATGAATCGGTCGATTTGGGTTATGTTTTTATCTCTTATGGGATTAAATAAGTACTCGGAAAAATGGTTTAGAAGGATACCAGTGGGTGACCTAGGAAGAGGTAAGATAGGATTACGTCTCTCTTTAACAACAAAAGTTGTTGTCTCTTGTAAATTTACTTTCTGCGTTAAGTAGAAGCCATACGCACAAAAAGTAATCAGTCAGAAACTCTAACAGATGATGGTCTACATTAAGTGGAACAAAAAAAAGTTCACGTACCAAAACGGAACATTTTACAAAGTACGTTGCTATTGTACAACTAAATCCCTATTTTTTGAGGTACAGATAGAATTCCCTGAATGAAAAATGATCACAAGATAATTGGCATGATATATAGTTTTTGATACAAACAGGTTATTTTGTTAATTTTATACTTTGTATGATTGTGAAGGTGCAACTACAAATTAAATGATATGTTTCTAATAGCAAAACATATACAAAGGCTATATAGTTCTCACAAAGTTAACGTCATTGGATGAGTCGTGTGGCCGTTTCAAATGTGGCAATTACTCAATCAATGTAACAATTGCTTTCCATGTCGAATAATGGTGTTTGTTATTATGCTATAAAATATCACAGAAAAAGTACGCTATATAGTTCTCTATTCTATGTGTATCTTTTAGGTCTTGTTCTGTACCCTCTATAGCCGCTATTATGGGCGTATAAGATGAGTTGAAGCTGTAGCCCATCTTCTACAACTTCAACAATCTCTGTCACTGACAGTAATGACACCCCAGTGCTAAGTATTGTACAGTAATATATACTGTATTACATTAAGAAATAGGTTTATGTGGTATTTAATTATAAGTTATCTAAATAGATGGGTGGACATGACCATGCTATGGAGTGGACTGAAGATTGCGAGAAGTTTTTTTTAGAGATTTTAGCAGAGAGGGTTAAGAGACATGTTAATGGGTCGTCAGTTTTCACATTAACTGATTGGTTTAATATGGATGAACAAATATTTTTGAAGTTTGCAATAAGATATGGTCCTGACAAGCTTAAGGGAAAATATCACCGGCTGAGAATTAGGCATATCAAATTTGGTGAATTGATTGATGACGCTGATGTTAAATGGGATCCGTTGTCTGGTAAAGTGGTTGCTGATGACACCGTGTGGGATAAATTTTGTCAGGTATTACGTTCTTAGGTCTAATGAATGTTTTTCGTGTTTCACTTATTATGTTAAATGACAAACTATTAATTTGTAATTATATTGCAGCGAGATAAGAGTTTCAAGGCCTTTAAGACAAAGGGTTGCAAGTTATATCCATTATTGACTGAAGTCTTCGGTGCTTCAACTTATGCCTCTCGAACTTCAGAAGGACACAGGGTTGAGTCAGCTGGGGGTGAAGCTGGTGAGAGTGAGGGTACTGAGAGTGGTAATATAAAGCGTAAGTCGGGAGGGGATTTGCTTGGAATGAGAAGAATGAAAACAAGTTCTGGAAATGACAAGGCTGGTGAGAGTGAGGGTACTGAGAGTGGTAATAAAAAGCGTAAGTCGAGAGGAGATATGCTTGGAATGAGAAGAATGAAAACAAGTTCTGGAAATGACAAATACGAGGCCTTCTTGGATGTTTGGAAACAATCAATGATGGTCTTCACGGATGCTTGGTCACAAACGATGGCGGAGGACTACTCCATTGATGAGTGCATGGCTGTCCTGGAAGCTACAGATGACGTCTCCACAACCTCCTACAACAAAGCGTTGACATACTTTCTTGAACCTGATTGGAGAAAAATGTTTTTACTAATGCCTAAACATAGGAGGAAGGGTTGGCTTGACAGTATGCAAAAGTAGTTGATTTTTACTAAACTGTATGTGGTTTATGTTTCTTTCTTTACAATTTTGTTTAGAACTTGATGTAATTGTGACTTAGGCCACCATTATGGAATTTGTGTCACTAATATGTAGCAAACTTGATGTGTAGTTGATCTTTATCTTTTGTGATATCAGCATGCTTGAAATGTTGCAGTGGGGTAAGTTTGAACTTACACATTTTTTATGTATAATTCGAGTTGCCGTGCACCCGTATCAGTTTCATACATTCTTGTAGTACATGTTTTATATCTGACCCATTTCTTGTTTAGTTTTCTATACGTTTACTTCAGGTGTAAGAGAGCTTGTTTGACACAAACGAGTCGGCATATTGCCCGCGCGTTGCTGCGGAAGCTAACCTAATGTCGAAAGATATTTATTTTCGATAATAGTGTGTTTTCGGTATTTTGGTGTGTTTTAACAATCTTTTGGTATACAATCGTTATTGTAACACAGAATAATGAGCTGAGTACTTTTTGTGCATATATATTATAGGTTTACCATTTGGGTCAACCTCAACATTTTTTATAAAAGCGTGCGTATTTCGAAAACATTGTAATATTTGGCTCGTTTTGTTCGCAATTCGAAATTTTATAAGGGTTGCAATATTGGGCTCGTTTTGCTCGCAATTCGAAGATATTTTTGCGGGTATTTTTTTATCTGAATAAATCGGTAGATATGTGTCCCATATTTGATAAGTAAAGTTTATTATATAAAAAGTCGTAAATAATTAAAAGTTGAGGGTTGTTTTGTGGTTTTTTTTTACTTTGGGCCGGATGTTGGGCTAGATTTTAGGCTATTTCTTTTTGCCCATTACTGTACCACTGTAGATGCATAGTAAATGACGATTAGTATATAGGAGATTAAAAAGTAGTAAATAGTTAAAAGTTAAAAATTGAGTGTCTATTTTTTAATTATTTTTTTTAGTTTGGGTTAGATTTTGGGCTAATTTTTTTGCCCATCACTGTAGCAATGTAATAGGGTCTGTTTTTTAATTTTTTAAGTTTGGGTTAAATTTTGGGCTAATTTTTTTCGGCCCGTCACTGTAGCACTGTAGTTTCTACAGTGCAAAAATCAATGCGGATTGATATATATATAGTAGTAGAATGCTTTGAACAGTTGTGCGAGATGATTTGCACACTTCACAATTTGATTGACACACTTAAAAAATGTGTGTTATGCCTATTATACCCCTAATATTTGCATACTTTATTAAGTGATGTAAGGGCATAAATGTCAAGATACATATAATTTGAGTGTGCCAATTTGTTGAGTGTGCAAATCATTACCCTTTCCTGATTGCTGTCGCTGGTTTCATGCTTTATCAGACTTCACGAATTTTAACATTACTGTAGTAACAGAAAAGAGGTCTCGTCTCTTTAGAGAACTGGTATTTGCGATTTATAAAAGGTTAAAAACCTCTGATGAATTTCTATATGAAATCATCAAGCTAAATGAGATATCAAAAAGTTGAAACTCATATAGAGGAAGCTAATAATAATGGGGAAAAAAATAACATAAAATGAAATCATTTATTGCTACAAAATTGCAAAATAATACTTGAATGAAATAACACGACAAAATTTATAGTCAGTCAAGCTCATCTCCTAAAACCTTAAACAGTACGTAGACATTCTTGGCAATAAAACGGTATGATGATTAAACTCTTACGACTTACAACTCATAACTGTTGATCAACAAACTAATCAAAAGTGACATTTTAGTCAAAACATCAACTTAATCAGTTGTCATCAAATAAAAGACACGTTGTCATTTTGTTGATTCAAACCTCTTCACAAATAAAGTGCTTTCACATAACATAAGTGCGTCTTTAACTCAGATTAATAGCTGACAATAAGTTTAAACAAGAGTTCAAAAGAGGCAACTCTCAAAGAGAAAAAGACAACTGCAATAAGAAGAAGATTCCAACAAGTAATAACATCATATCCATCTTAAGTTCTAAAACAAACAGTAAGCTCAAAATAAACACCTTGATCCTCAAATATCCATTGGAGCAGGCTCTTCAGTAGCAGCACCAGCAGCATCCCCACCAGCTGGCTCTGCAGCAGCCTCATTTGCTGGAGCTTCTTCCGCACTAATTTCAAACTCGTTGATTAATGCTTGTACAGTGGCTTGATCCAATATGGTGAATGGTTCTTCTACTCCAACCACAGAGACGGTGCATACAGAGCTTGTGAGTTTTTCACCTTGTAAGGTCTCTCTTATGGCAAATAGAGCATCCTTGATGAGGTCATCACGAGAGGAGCTTGTGAACTTCTCAAACTTGCGTTCCAAGTAGGTTTTTGCAGCTTGTGAGCGGGACCCGATTGCAAAAGCTTGGTATTCAAAGTAGTTTCCACTAGGGCAGTT
>BQNB010143962.1:0-16920 GCA_026074375.1 Tanacetum coccineum | reverse complement strand
ATCGGATTTGGGTGGTTTGGAGGGTGGTCGGTCGTGATGTAGCAAGGAGAGGACAAGAGAGATTTTTTTCTAAAAGAATTATAATGGAAGTGTTACCCTTTTATAGGGAATGAGTTTGGCATTTTAACACAAATGGTCCCTCCTTCCTTAAAGTCCTTTTATTTTTAGTACAAAAAGTAATTTATTTCGTTACCTAGCCGACCAAAGACCCGGGTCACACCACATTCGTAAATATTTGTATACCGTCCCATTAAATTTATTTTAAAACATTTAATAAAATGTTAAATCACGTAAATCTCGATCCCTGACTCGCTTTTTACAAGAACACGTGAAAAAGCCATAAAATACAAAACTAAAATAATCACGCTTTCGGAGAAAAATATAAATTTTTCTAACTTTCTCCGACACTAAAAACAAATAGAAACTCAATCACGGCTTGTAATTTCCCAATAAATGAAAATTTTTCACCAAACTTTATATAGCATAAACGACTAAAATCAATTACGTCGTAAAATAATTATCATAGATCGGGATAAACGTTGACTCGCGAATCGGTTAAAAATAAAATTATGAAATTTTCTCCAAATCATTCGTAATAAAATACGAAAATAATTATCCATGACAATAAAAAATTTAAATGTCGACGTCCAATCCTAGAAACTTATAAAATAATAATTATGATGCCGAATTCGCGATCGTCGTACGCGTAGTAAAACTCGAAACTTATAAAATAATAATTATGATGCCGAATTCGCGATCGTCGTACGCGTAGTAAAACTTGGGTTGTTTCATCATGCATTAAAATTTTACTATTAAAATATCCTAACATATTCAATATACTAAATATACTGGATAAAAATTACATTTGAATAAGTTTTGAAACTAAACCCACGTTTCACCCCATAATACTTGGTCCTCCAAACTCCTCCTTATCCCGTTATTATCATAAAGTTCGCTTAACTCACGTTCTTATATCACCTTCAGATGTACCCTTTTTTACAAATTCACAGAAGTCTCCAAACTAAACTTCAACAAAAAAATTAATAATAAAAGTAAAATTCCTTTGGCATGATGCGAGTGTTTGAGAGTGTGAGTTTGGGTTACTAGCTTTGCATAATTGACCTTCAGATATGGTATACAAAAACAATACGAGTTAGTTGTATATTAAAACCTGAATGTTAGTATCTACAATAGAGTAGATAGAATCTAAAATTGGTTTATAAAAAAAACAAAAAATGTGACATACATTATATTTCTTATGATAAGTGTAGTTGATAATAAACCATAATTATTACTCATGTTTATCAACCATATAATAGATATGAAATTATCTTTGTATGTAAATGAATGAGTAGATATGCCCGCGCTCTGCTACGGGACGGTTAGCGGACGTCGTTTTAGGTTAGCCGTGAGCATAACGGGAGTTCTTTCCTACCCACGCGGTATCACGGGACCGTTGCGTTGATGCTTAGAATTGTACACTTAAATCAGTGTTGTTGGTCAGTCATGATCACTAATCATTGAACAAAACTTTCAAAATATGGTACAAATTTTTTACAGAATAAGATCCTGAAGACAACTTCCAAATTGTCAATCCAATCAATTTTCCTATCCAGAGAACATACCAAAAGTTTCATATCAAGTTTATGTGTATACAATTTAAAGAAGTAAAAAGCATATGTTGATTTTAATCCACGCATACCTGATTTGACAGTAGTTCGTTTTCACTAGTGAGACACAAAACCACCCTTCTTTACTGTAAGTATATATCTGGATGTCAACATTTAACAACCTTTAGAAACAGATGATAACAGTAAGAAAGAAACATATGGGGTTAGTAGTATCTGCTCGCAAGTTGTGCCTTTGTGCACTTATCCGTTTTTTTGCATAACTGTTTTGACCCATTCTAAACCTTTTAAAACTAAGACCAGATAATATACAGCAATACTTATTATTGGATTATTATGTACCTTGAAGGTAACAATTTTTCAATGAGAATGAACCTTTTGAGTTGAAGTTCTTTACAGCATAAAAATATACCTTAATTTGCTTTGCGGGATAAAGTAGCTTAACTTTTTTTTTTTTTTTTTTTTTTATATAATAATTTTATTTTTTTTTTTTTTATATAACCCCCCCAAAAATTACCTTTAAACCACATCTAAAAATATATTTTTTTTTTTTTTTTTTTTTTTTTTTTTTTTTTTTATATATAATATAAGGATCATGGCACCGTTTGGAATGTACAAAGTAGACAATTGAACCTCGCTTTCCTTTTCTGACTTGTGTCCAAACGCAATCGTTGGCTTATCAATGGACCTGTCAATTACCATATATTATTATCAAAAGGACAGACCTGTTAATTACCATATATTATTATCAAAAGGACAACAAATGTTTTGCACAAATAAGTGAATTCTGTATATTCCAAATTGAAATATGTTTGGGAAAAAGCTGATTTTTTACCCAAAGGAATCCAGATGTGTATGTGTCGGCCGTTTCCCACAACCTGAAGTAATACTCTGCACATTTGCTAGGGTTCCTGAGGAATTTTACGGCAACAAAATAAAGTTAAGACAAACTGGGTTATGAAAAATCCAGAGTTGCGATTGAAAATAAAAACGCTAAAGCTTCTTACTTTTTCTGACACTTTCTATACATAGCCAAGAGCCACCATTCCGGTGGTAGCAATCTGTCCAGTCGCAACTTGCAAGAAAGAAATGAGCTTGATTTAGCACTAAGAATTGACAATATTAACTTTAACCCATTTACTTATAAACCGGTCAAGCTGGGTTGTGTTTTATCTCAAACAGTTTTAATGGGTCAAATTAAGAAAATTTAGCGTGAAGAAGATGGGCCATACAGCTTTAAAGCATGGTTGGAAAACTCGCAAGCCAGTACTCGAGCGGTCGGCAACCTTGTAGCTAGTAATCGGCCTAGGCGCGAGTTACTTGGATTGGAATTTTATATATAAATTTCAAAATTATAACTTTCCATGCATACAGCCACTTAAATCATCTTTATTCAAAAAATTAGAATATTAGTGAGCTATTGTAATCATAACTAATGCATAGATTATGATTAAAAATCAGAAGGCGTAGCACATGAGAAAGTACCATTTTATCTGTGTTGCATCGAGCACCATAACCAAGACCAGACTTATGTTGCTGACCAGCCTAGAATACTTCTCCACCTAGAGAGAAATTAGGCGACACACTCTGCAAGCATCATGTTTCGCATTAGAAATGTTAACAGTAAGTTATTTGCTTATAAACGACGAAGGTGTTAAGATCTGTGCAGATATAGAGACATGAATCAGATTATTACGAATCATACATAAGTTGAGTAAATGGTAAAAAGTACTTTCAAATCCATTGGGATCTGTATGGCAACAAAACAATAACTATATTGATGCACGAAACAACAATCCACGATTTTGCCAAAACTGTAACTAAATCTATAATATGAATAAATTCATGTTATCCAACTGAAACACCTGAACTTAGCAACTTATAACTAATATATGTCTGGACTATTTGTAAAATTTAGCAAATACATTACCTGGATTAACTTTCACTTCCGTCTCTGCCTCAATAGAAGAGTTTGGCGTGCATACCCTGCATAAACAACAATAATGTGAATAGTGCTCAAACAGAAAAGCACGAAAGACACACAACTATATAGCAGCCAAAATCAAAACACATTTGGGAAGCTATTGGTTACCTTGACTTCTAGCGCTATTTGATTCCAAATTTCCGGCTGCATTCCATGAGCAGCAGAACGACCGGCAACAACACGGCTTGTTCGTCACTGTTGTTGGCTTTCAGATCATCTCCGCTATCGCCCAGGCAAATGAGAAGACGACATTATGTTATATACCAAATTCAAAAAAATAAGCAATGCTATACGACCACATAAACTTCAGCATCCAACATCAGTCTTAACTATAACCGTCAAAATCACTAAAGTTGTATTTATTATGCTTAATACCTCATAAATTGTTGAATTCAAAAGGTAAGTTAATCCTGACATAATGGCCTTTGTTTATAATTTAACAGATTAAATTTCTATCAAAAAGGTAGCCAAAATTGTTGTGGTTCGACCCAACAGCCCCGGCCCGACATGTTTCGTCAGTACAAAAATTTATCCATTTTGACCCGTTAACAACTTCCTCTTATTAGCTTAGCAATTAGTTCACTCTACTTTAATTGTGTTAATATTTTCTTGATAAGATTAAGCGTGCATGTTCTCATATACTAATAACACCTTGTCAACCCAAGCCAACTCCCATCATTAAACACAGCTAACTTTCTTATATCCCTTTCGGCAGAGGGCATACTAACCGCAGAATTCTCAAAATCTAGTACAACTTGTCCTTTGCCAAAACCCGACTAAAAAGAAGGTAAACCCCCCATCCCATTGGCAGAAGGTAAACGCACAGATGAGTTCTGAACATCCAAAACAACCTCTTTTTTAAGAAAATCCATTCCAAGAGGGCACACATTATCGGCAAAATACACCCCAGGACTACTATAATAACCATCACCCACCTAAGTACTATGGAGCATGTATTGTGGTATTCCAAACATCTATACTTTTTCTTTCCAGTCAACATCATCTAGACTCTTCAGATTCTAATAGCGTTCCAAATCGAAATACACGACCCATACGCCTAAAGACTAACATCAGCAACAAAAGAACTACAAAGACCATGCACAGACCAATTTTCCACTTTTTCAGAGTCTGTCTGTAACTTTGATTTTCCACTTTTCAGAGTGTCTGTTTGCTGCATTTAGAACGGTTGGATGCTGCAACCGTGTCTATGAGGCTCAGATACGTTAAGAATCGAAAAATCCCGGATACATCCGCCATGGCTGCAAACCTAATGATTTGTCACGCTAAGGCGCGGACGATTACAGCTTTAGTCGACCATTTTTAGATTCATCACAGCCCCTTATATTCAATATCAACATCATTGTGAGAATTGAAAAAAGTGGATACATTCAACATGGCTGCAAACCTAACGATTTGCCACGCCAAGATGCGAAGGATCACATTCTAGATTTATAGCAACACATTTGACTGAGTTCATTACCGTATAAAAACAGATTAGAATCCAAACAACGTGTAACTATAGACCATAAATATTTGGGCTCAGATTTACGAGTGCGGGATGGGAGAAAAGGGTATGGGGCCCGCCATGGCTGCAAGCATGACGACGTGTTGTCCCACCAAGATACGAGCCGATTTCACCCACAACGGTCCATCCACCCAAACGCAATAGTGTCTTTATCGCCCACAACAAATACATGAAGTTAGAAAATGCAACCACGTTTTGATCGGTTGGATCTTAACACATAAATACCACAGGGTGGGTTTTGGATTCGGGTCAACACCATATAAAAGGAAACCCGTGAAAGGAACGAATAACCCCACACAAAGAAGATGCAGGTCGGGCCAGCGGTAACGTATAACATGAATCAGACCAGGGCGGATCGGTTAAGAACACTATATACCCTTTTGATCTATTAGGTACGCTCTCCCCGATAGCACGCGGAGAATGGAAGCGGTACCGAATCCCGCCATGGTTGCAACCACGTGGCTGCCCCACCAAGATACGGGTTTCGACAGACTACGCTTACTAAAACAACAGCCAGGTTTTCCCCTCCATCTGTTTTCTCAACCACGTGACTGTAAAGCACGCAAACCACAAACAACCATAACTTTCAAATCCAACCGCCGTAGTAGGCGCAAGCAAATGCAAGGCATCATCTAACTCATTTTTGTCTAAAATTATGTTTCAACCCATAAGGGTAAATTTAGGCTTAGATTTACGAGTGTGGGATGGGAGAAAAGGGTATGCGGCCCGCCATGGCTGCAAGCACGACGACGTGCTGCCCCGCCAAGTTAGAAAACAGTGTATAATCACACAGTGCTAACAAAGCACCAACAAAGGGTATCCAACCTACTATAGCTGCAAACACCACTCTTGTGGTGCTGCCACGCCAAGGAACCGCACAAATGTAAAGGTACGTTAACCCTAAAAATCAAACCACAAAGAATCTAAACATAAGACAGTACCCTAAAAATCATCAGCTACTAAAACTATAATTCTTATAAAAATACTTGTTAATTTGAAGCTTATTTAAGTTGTAAAATAGTCACCAAAACGCCCCCCCTCCATAACGGCAACAACTCAAACAATAACGCCAATATCTACACGAAACCATCATCATCAAACAAACCCCCATTGCCTCAGCTAAGAAACCCCATTAAATGTCAACATAACGAAACCCAAATTCGAGTACCCAAATTATCAAGAAAAAGTTACACATCTTTTAATATCCTTATGATATGTCATGGTATAACCTTTAGAATCGACACGTAGCCCCACGTGGAAGCAAATAAAGAAAGCCAGGAGGCGGGTTGAATACCAGAGTGGGTGGGTTTTGGATCCTCACACAAAAGGAAACCCGTGAAAGGAAACACTAAGAAGAGATGGGCCGGGCCACAAAGAACACGCGGGCCAGGCCGACGGTAACATATATAACATGAATTGGATCGGGGAGGATGCGGGTCGAACCAACGCTTGTCATGTGGGGATCTTTATTTATAATTGTATAGGTTTTATAATTATCATTAGTCTAGGATAATTGAATCTCCTAAATACACGAGCTCAATCACTAAGCTAGTGGTTGGCCATATTATACTCTATAATTAAAGAGTGAGATCGTAATATCGAGGCATCATTAATTGTCCTCCGACCCGACCCACTTACTCGGATTTTTGTAGAGGTGGTATATAAGAAGTTAGTGATTTCAAAAGTATTAAGTTTAAAGAGCATTTATAAGGAAATAAAAAATGATAGTGAAAAAATTTATTTTAAGCATATATATGTTTTTGAAAGTTAAGGGCCCACATTTTCACACAAATCGAGTAGCTCCCACAACCTCACCATTGTTCTAGGGTTTTTCTACCTTAAAATCGCGCGTTAAGACCACCATTTCCACATAAGAGGACGTGATGCCGTTACCAGGATGGTTCATGAAGCGTCATGAGGTATACGAAACAGATCGAGCCGGTTTAATACATTGTGCACTTATCATATCAATGATCTACATAATTACCTTAGGACTTAATACTTTAAGAGGTCTCATTCCCGGTAAATGCGACAATAATAATATTAATAAATATATTCCTCAAACAACACAACGATCGAAGGACTAGAGGAAAAAAGAGAGAAGATTTCCCGGAATGAGAGATCCCATAAAGTATACAGCCAGCAATATAACATAGACAATATATGTCCAATTAATACACTTCAAAGCCCGTTATCCGATTAACCATCTCATGACACGCTTCATGAAACCATCCATCGGTCACAAAGCATCACTCCACTATGAAGCAAATTTGGCTGTCACTTGCGCGATGTAAAGGAGAAAAAACCCTAACAATGGTGAGTTTGTGACTACTCGATTTTGTAGAAAATGTGGGCCCTAACCTTTCAAACATATATTGCCTTAAAAAAAACTTTCTCCTCACTATCATTTTTATTTACCTATAAATGCTATCTTAATAATACTTCAATACTTTTTCGAACACAACTTCTTATATCTACCCTCTACAAAAAAACAACTACACTCTAAACAAAAATCTTATATACTTGTCGCTTTCACATATCGTCGAATATGAAATCAAAACATAAAAAAAAATTAATTCATGTTTATTTTTTTTCTCAGAACAAATTTGATGAGAAACATTCGTCACAAAAGGCGATTATCGCTTAGCGGGTTGAGTAAATGCTAAAGGGCATCACAATTTTTGTCTTTTGGTGCAATATGAAACTTTTTGCAAAATAAGAAACTTTAAAAAGGTTGCGTATGCAGTAAACAAGTCTTGTACCTCGAATGCGTTGGGCGAGCTACACAGCAACACTCAAAGATCCATCTGTTATAATTTCAGGTATAATTCATCACAAAGTCCTTAATAGGGGGAGGGGGGGGGATGGAAAGTCTATCTACCGGTTGAGTTGTTTGATACTTCACAAATGTTTTCATTGTTTTCCCCTAAACCATATTAGCCTATTATATTAAAACACTACATTAAGAAACCTATGTAAATGTTTTTCCCAAGGATACGATTCTTTTAGTTTATGAAATTTTAGGTTTTTATTTCGACGATTAAGTTTTTAAATTTTCTATAAGGACGTTTTAATTTATAATACTAAAAGGTTTTAGTCTTTATAAAAAAAAGGTTTGACCAAAAGATGGGAAAGAAAAATAAATGAAAATTAGATGAGGTTGTGTTGGACCAAATATGGGTGAACATGTGAAAGGGAGATGAGAAGGCAAAATGTGAAGAGAGACAGTTGATGTTGCTTAGATGGAACAGTGAGTGTAAACAAGTGTTTTGAATGTGACTGATAGGGATAGTTTTTAAAGGTATAAATTGTCTGAAGAAGACACAAATACAAGTAACAAATAATAAACCATGAGGTTTCAAGTTTCAGATGTGGATTTAAGCCTAAAGTTCAAAAGCGTATTGTACTTTTCTGCGATTTCCATTAACCCATTTTTCTTAAAGAGCAAACATAATGTACAGTAAAACACGCTCTCCGACAAAAAGATAAACTCCACACGTTTTAGAATATTATTACTCTTTTTCTAAGTGTAATAGGCATCGAATAACGTTATCAGTGTGTCATATCAAACAAACAAACTAAATAATACCAAATAGTACAAATAACAAAACCTCTCCTCTCCAGAGGTAATAACTACAAATCATCAAATTCATATTACCTTCAATGAAAGAAATTCCACATTTGCGTGAAAATAAAACCGAACATTTTTTTTGAGCTATGGCCTGGCGCACTTCTCCATTGCGTTGGCGCGCCAAGATTCTTGATTCCTTTACAAGTTGTAGATCATCTTTTTTTCCCTTTCCGTGTTATTATTTGAATCAACTTAACTAAGTCAGATGAAGAGTATGGCCAAAATACTAAAAGCATCCTCTAAAGTCATCATATAAACTTTGATTTCTATATTTGGCTTTTATTTCTTCACATTGATTCCTTCAAAACGCATGTATATAGCGTGTTTTCTATCTTTAAAACTTTGATAATGATTTTAAGTGTCTCATAATATATATTTATCATCATTAAGATACAAAGAAGATCGTAATCATCATTTTGCACTAACAAACGTGCTCATTTCTGCAAGTTTATTTTGCACCAAATGAGGTGTGTGCTCCTCTTGTAACATGTGGTAGTTTGTGTCCTACAAATATCAAATTGATAACAATTCTCATAACAATAAGTTATTAAGCACCTAAATAAGCTTTTTCCGAACATCCCTTTATTTGCCATTTTGTGATTATGATTATGCTTAGGAGTGAGTGCTTACAAGCTGCATAAAAATAACGATAGGAACATTGGAACCAGTTTATGAGATAGCAGATGATGTTGGAAGCACAATGATTTTTAAAGTACAGGAACAGTATCCAGAACGGGAAGCAGAGCCGAAATAAATATCGTGCGGCCAACAAGAGGCATGAAAGAGGTTTCGGGAGATGTGTCAAATTGTACAAGTACATAAGGAGCTGATAAGGTTTGTCTGTGAAGGAAGTACTTGGTGAAGACATTAGTCCCGAGAAGATGATAAGGCTGTGTATCGTATCAGAACCACCATACATCATTTGTGTTAACACTCAACACTCACCAGATATATTTCCTATAATTTCTTTCATTTTTTTAATTTTGCAAGGTAAATCTTCTATAATTTTCCTATGAAACTAATAATAATTTTGATTAAAGCTAATTTTATTCTATAGACAATCAACATGTTGATTTTATAACAATTGTGCTTTAACTAGGTAACTTTATGAGTGTTTGGGTAAAGTTTATTTGAGATACGGATGGTCGAGATACAGCAATCTAAAATGCTCATCTTCTTTCCCATGACGAAGTCCCTATAATTAAAGTTCAAATGTGATGAATGTATGTATTTCCCTTTTTTATGTACAAGGTTAATACTACAAAATACTATAATTTCACTATGCTTTATTCTTATTTCTCACATTGTTTTTGTCAGCGTATATATCCAAAGAGACCTAGCCGAAGGTTCCACATTCATCAGGAAGGATCTAAAGAACCAATCGGAGGGGTTGTAGTAAGAAGCAACTAATCAGCAAGACATCTACAATCTTTTAACCCCGCGACACTTCGGTCCAGCGCACAAAGGCGTAATTCTCAATAAGAAACCGACCAATCTAAGGGATTCACGGGAACTTGTACTCACGTGGATACCCGCCTGACAAGGGTAACTAAGTGGATATTTCGCGCAACCATTCCTATAGATGTCAGGAAACATGTTAATCTCAACATTAACTCGTGTGGAATAAATACCTCCTCATTTACTACAAGTTAGGTAGCATTTACTGCATATTCACACATATTTATTACTTGTGCCTTTTAGCTCTCACCTATACTTACTCTCGCGTCAGAGCTTGGTCTTGGGGTCAAACCCGAGGCGAGGCTAACGCGTTTCCTTTCTTATACACAAGGATCTGAGGGACCAGTTTACAGGACGTCCGGAGGATCCTCGACTTCACTTGAAGATACACGAATTTACTTCAACAAATTGGCGCCATCCGTGGGACCTAAATTCTATCTACCAGAGTAGCAGGATGACAGGTCCGGTCATTGGAGGGGATTTGGATGAGCGGGAAAGGACTCCTCCCTTGACCAAAGAGCAAATCGAAGGACACAACTATGCTCTTAAATCATAAAACAAGGATCATAACAAAAAGAACGCGGTCGATCCCATACGACTAAATTTTAAACTGGAAGATACAGAAGCCGGAGGTAGCGGTATTGTGAAAGGAAAGATGTGGAAGACGCTGACCTCAAGAAACCCTTTAGGGAAGCATTAAGAACTCCTCTCACCCATAGGATTATCGAATTTGCAGGGCCAGAGAATAAAATGCCGACTAACATTAAGTTGTATAACGGAACAACTGATCCAAAAGATCACCTGAATCGGTTTGCCAGTGCGGCTAACTCTGACGAGTGGCCCATGCCGGTGTGAGTGTAGGATTTTTCAAAGCAAACTCTTGATGGATCCGCGAGAGGGTGGTTTGAGCGTCTTCTGGCGAGAAGCATCAATGAATGGTATTAGTTGAGAAAGGCGTTTGCCGTAAGATATTTGGTTGGAAAGGCGTATTTTAAGGAACCTCATAAGATAACAAAGATTGTAAGGAGGGAAAATGAATCTCTAATGGCGTTCAAGGAAAGGTGGATAGATAAAACCTAGTTTTTTATATTATGGAGTACCGGAGGCAATAAAAACACTTGGTTTATGGATTCGCTCAAGTGTCCTAAATTGGCAAAGCGGTACTCTGACAAGGTGCCACGGACAATGGAAGAAATGATGGTCAGGTTGGATGACTTTGTTTCGATCAAAATAACTTTTTGCTCGCACAGGAACTTCTGAAGGGAAAGCCTTAAGCACTAACGCAGTACTTTCTTCCACAATTTCGGAGGTATGATCCCGTTCCCCACAGGTAATCACCAATAAGGAGTGTGCCCAAAGGAATGAAGACAGAAAAACCATAGAATAAGGGGATAATTAGGATCTTTACAGAGGTAGCGGACAATCGACGGTACCCTATGCCTCTCCAAGAAGGGGACTTACCAAGTACGGGTTCCACCATTATTTTACCCTTGATGCTCTCACAAAGCCACCAAAAGAAATCCTTGTCACCAAAACACAACTACGTCTACCGCCACCAAGACCTATGCTCAACCCTTCGAAAGGTGGGAACATAATCGATATTGTGATTATCACTAGGAGAAAGGCCATCGCACAAACGATTGCATCCAGCTAATGAGCCAGCTAGAAATTGCCACTGGAACCAGGGAAACTGAATCATTTAGTGAAGGATGTCAGATAGAGAGGTAGAGGGAACCAAATAGGGGATGCTCCCCAGCAAGTCAAGGTTATTAACATGATAAAAACTAGGCTCGTAAAAGAAAAGAAGAGCAAAGCCCATAAAACAACTAAGGCTTGGATGAATACTCCCATAACTTTTCCCTCAGTTTTGGCGGAAGATGTCTCGGAAAATCTGTTGATTATAGAGGCAGAAGTGGAAGGATACCTGGTCAGACGGGTGTACGTGGATGAGGGAGCATCGGTGGAAGTCATGTTTGAACATTGTTTCGAAAACCTGAGCCCGCTCATAATGGCAAGGCTAAGATACTCTCAAACCGACCATGGTAGGTTGTTGTAGGAGAATTCCATAAGCCTTTGTAAAAATTAGTTGGAATATTTTTTGGAAACGAGGCCTAATGGCAGAGAACCGCAATGAATTTCACTGTCATCACGTGCCTTCACCATATAGCATAAATCAAAGGGAGATCAGCATAGAAAGCATTAAGGGCTATACCCTATACTATCCACTCAATGATGAAGTTTCCACCCAAAAGGGAATAACAACCTTGGTCATGCGGTCTGTCATCATCCTAGAATTCTGCTGGATGGAGAAAAAGCAAATGATCAAAGAAAACCCATAAAAGAAGAAAAGGAAAATGAGGGGAATATGAAGGAGGTTAGTGTGACGGAGGAGGTACTAGTTAACCTTGCGTTTCCATATCAGTTTTTCGTTATCGAATGAGGGTTATCGGAAGAGTGCAAGTCCCAGTTAAAGCTGTTAATAAAAGACGATATGGAGATCTTTGTATGGGAGCCAGCCGATATGAAGGGGGTACCCCAACGAATCATAGAGCACTCCCTAAATGTCAATGCCTCTATTGAGCCGATATGCCAGAAGCAAAGGATCTTTGCACCAGAGAAAAGTAAAGCAGTCGCTAGGGAGGTTGTCGAATGGGTCAAGGCTGGGATTGTTCGGCCGGTCGGATACCCCACTTGGATCTCTAACCCGGTGTTGGTCAAGAAATGTGACGGAGCATGGAGGATGTGCATAGATTTCAAGAATCTAAATTCAGCCTGCCCAAAAGATTACTACCCTTTCCCCAACATAGACTGCAAGGTGGAGTCAGTCATGGGGTTCAAATACAAATTCTTCTTAGACACTTACAAGGGGGATCACTAAATTCAAATGGCCAAGGAAGACGAAGAGAAAACAGCTTTCTACATAGACCAAAGGACGTACAGCTATACCAAAATTCCCTTCAGGTTAAAAAGCGTAGGGGTGACTACCAAAGGGTTGGTTGATTCGACCTTTCAGTCTCAGATTGTGATGAATTTAGGGCGTATGTAGATGATACGGTAATAAAAAAGCAATGATGAAAAAATGTCGTTGGCAGACATCGCCGAAACATTCAACAACATAAGAAGGATAAATATGAAGTAGAATCTAAAGAAGTGCTCCTTCGGTGTGGAAGAGGGCAAGTTTCTGGGCTATATGGTAACTTCATAGGGCATCCAGGCAAACCATAAGAAGACTAGGGCATTGGCAAACATGCAGTCACCTTGAACATTGAAAGAGAAGTAGAGCCTCAGCAAAAAGCTAGCGGCCCTAAACCGTTTCCTAGCAAAGTCAGCTGAAAGATATTTGCCTTTTTTCAATACGATAAAGAACATAACCAAGGAGATACAATACTAGTATAGATGTACACGATGCAGAAGAAGTCCTGTACGGCAGATGGAGAATCTTAAACTAAACCTTCCATCCCTAAATATCAAAGTAGTTAGTAAACGTTGTTCTTCTAACAGAACGAAAGCGAAAGAAATGCCCCATTCACCATGTAAGCCAAACGTTAAACGAGGCAGAAAGAAATTATTCTCCAATAGAGAAGCTAGCACTTTCTTTGCATCACATGACCCGAAGGTTAAGCAGGTACTTCGAAGCCCATCCGGTAAAGTTTTATAACTGATCATCCTTAAATCAAATGCTCAGAAAATTCAAAGCATCATGTAAATTAGCAAATATGTTGTTGAGAAGGGGGCATACATGTAACAACCGAGTTTTATGTCAACGTTATATACCGAGCAATGAAAATTTAATTTTACTACATTAATTGATTTTAGTCATTTATGCTATATAAATTTTGGGAGAAAAAATTCTATTTTCTTGGGCAATTACAAGCCGTGATTTGAGTTTTTCTACTTGTTTTAAGCTCCGAGAAAATTAAAAATTTATATTTTTTGCTCCGAGAGCGGATTATATTATTTTTTTTGTATTTTTGCTATTTCCCGTGTTTTATAAAAAGACGTGTTAATAATCGAGGTTTTACGTGGAATTAACATATTATAAAATGTTTTAAAAATAAATTTAGTGGTACGTAAATAAAAATATTTACGAAGTGTGGTGTGCTACCGAGCTTTATCGGTTATATAACGAAACAAATAACCTTTTGTACTAAAAATAGGACTTTAAGGAAGGAGGGACCATTTGTGTTAAAATGTCAAACTATTCCCTATATAAGGAGGTAATACTTCCATAAAATTTCTTTTACAAAAATTATTTTCTTCTCTCTCTCTTGCACTCCACGACCGGCCACCACCCAAACACCACCACCGTCGCCGGATTTTGACATGCAATACAATCCGATTACATTTTCTTAATCCTCTCATCAAGACCTACACATCCCACTAAAAATATTACACATGCAATATGTATTTTATGAAATAAAAATTAGGTGATTCTTAATTATTTGATCTAAAATGTAAGTTTATGAGATTAATTAGTATAATTTTGCATTGGGTTTAGTTGAAAAAGTTTTGGTTTTGGTAAGAAGTTGGATTTTTGGTCAAGTTCTAGTGATTTCAAGTATAAGGGTGTGTTTCTAGTTGATAGATTAGTGTTATTGTAAGTTGGTTTGATTTGAAAAGGTTTTGGTTTAGTCTTTTTGGATTCGCCCGTATGGTTTGACCAAGGGGGAAGCAAAACTAATCTTTGTTCTAGCTTTATGAGTATTTACTTGTGGTTATGTGTTGATTATATTATGTGTATATTGATTGTTGCTAGATGATTCAAGTGCAAAATGTATTTGAAAGTATTTCAAGTATAAACATATGTTTGATAGTTTGATACATGTTTTTAGGCTAGTTAAACATGTTGGAATAGTTGGATTTGCTAAAAATGAGTTTTGGTATGACTTTGGGTTGACTTTTATTGACCAGAAAGTTTAACTTGACCATGGCATGTCAAGAAATTTTTGAAATCTAAATTAAGCTTTTGAATATGATAAAAGTTGTTCTAAGGTCCGTTTTGATATAAAGTGGGCCTTGTAACTCTTAAAAACGAACGTTGTCAAGTTTGGTTATTTTTAGAGTAAAAAGTCAACTACGAAGTTTGACTTTTGAAAGTCAAACTTACGTATACTTTTGAATATGGTTTATAACGAGCAAAGGGTTCGTAATGTGGGTTAAATTTAGATGAAATGCTAAGGTTGGATTATATTATCCTTACTTTCGGCAAGCTTTCTAAAAATGGAAACTTTGTGAGAAACGTTGTAATATTGTTGAGTGTGTCAAAGCGAAATGTTTTGCGTTGCACTTGGAGATTTTAGTATATGATTGTATATACGTAATAATAATATATGTATTATATAGATCACGGTTGAGACGTGAAGTTTATTGCGCTGGTTGATTTGATTGATTTGGATCTTTGCTTAAGGTGAGTTCATAGCCTCGCTTTTGAACTATTTTAAATGTTTTAAACCTGCGAGGGGGATACATGTTTGTTTTATAAATCGAACACATATGATTTTATGGTATGCTGGACCCGATTACGAGATTGTTTCCGCATAAGTTGCTATTGTCGAAGTCCCTTATTTCATGAACCGTCAATTGCCTTTCGAGGTGAACGCTAATGCATTAAATAGATCTATTGGGTTGACAGCCCTGTCCGGGGTATGAATCCATTGGTGAACACCCTGTCAAACGGACATTTTGTTATTAGAAATATAGTAGGTATATGACAATAATACCTTGTTTTGGGGCACCTTAACATATGAAATGCCATATGTACTGTTAACGTTCGGTGTCATGAGCTTAATGCGTGACAGAAAAGAAGTTGCTATACATTGCATTTTTTTCTTTGTTTTCCCGAGAACTAATTATGTGTTTAAAGATTATTACTCATTAATTTCTTTAAACTCTATGAATTTCACTCAACTTTGTTGTTGACGTTTTAAACATGTTTTATCCCTGGTAACCAAGGTTGAAGGCAACGATGGCATGGAGGTGTCGTGCGTGTGATAGATTTTATGGAAAGACTTCTTGTGTGTTTCGGTCTTTCAAAAACAATGTCTTATGTTGTGTTTAAAAACAATGTCTTTTATTAAAAACATTTGTCTTTCAATGTTGTAATAGACGGTGGTTGTGATTTTGTGGGACCTAACGCACTTTGACTCTGAATAATAATGGAACACATGTTGTTTTAAATGTCTCATTTGGGTCGTTTTCTATATTCGTGGTGAAGGATGCTATTTAGTTACCCCTAATTTCTAATTTCCGCTGCGCAACCCAAAGTGTCGTTTGGGCGGGGTGTTGCACATATGGAAAGGGAAGGTATATTTATGCATGTGTTGTATTCATAAATTGTTATGTATTGGTATGTTTATGCATGTGTTGTATGCATAAATTGTTATGTATTGGCATGGTTATGCATGTGTTGTATGCATAGAATGTTACGTAATTATATAATAATAATTATTATATATGTTTGGAGTATATTTGGGATATATACTAGACGAGAATGTCACAAATTGTGAATTTTTGTTGTTGCGCATTATGCGAGCTGTTATTTTGGATAATAGTATTCTTATTGGAACGCTATTGAGTAAGTATTATATTGTGGTATATCCTATATCATAACCCAAGGTCGATTCTTGAATCTGGTTAGTTTCTAGAGAGAGAAACACTAGAGAGAGAGAGAGAATAGTTTAGAGAGAGAAAGTGT
>BQNB010143961.1:0-16920 GCA_026074375.1 Tanacetum coccineum | reverse complement strand
TGTGTTTTACCAATCAAGGCTATAAATCGCCATGTATCTTGCCATTGTAAGGCATCAAAATTTGAAGTAATATATGTGTGTTTCTTATACTTCTCTCTCTACAATCTTCTCTCTATAATCTTCTCTTAACTTCTTAAGTTTCTTCTACATATAGTCTAGTCTTCCATAGTTCTTACAGGTCTATAGATCTGCATAACTCCCCCACCCTTTGAACTGGATTGTAGTCACTCCAACTTCCATCTTCTTCTTTGATAACATAATCCCATACTTGGCGACTAGAGAATAGAACTTTGAAAGTAATTCTGCATGAGACTGTTCATCTATTGGTATAAGTATCAAATAGTTGTAACTTATGCTTTAATAATTTTCTCATCATCTTCTTCAATAAACTCACTTCGTCACCCTCCGAAACCTGGTGCTGACCTTTTAAAGCCTCCGCCAGAACCCACTTCAGTAAACCCACCACCTCATCATCTTATGCTTTAATAACTTTCTTGATCAAAAATCTAAAAAGCCGGTAGACTTGAACCTTGTTCCTACAGGACCTGATCAATTCGATCGGGCACTCGCCATCTATTTTCATTGTTCAACTCTTTAACAACATGAAAAAACCATTGTTCAACTCTTTAACAACATGAAAAAACCATTGTTCAACTCTTTGACAACATGAAAAACCAAAAGCTTTGCCCTCCCTCTCTATCTATCCAAGGGATGGAAGGGCAAACTCCTTTGGTGTCCCCCCCCCCCCCAAGTCAAGAATTGGGGCCTCGCAATCACTATTTTCTCTCATGCCTTTCTTCATTCATGGTTCGATATTATGGTGTCCTAGGCGTAGCAAAACCACACCAATCCATCCTGAACTTGGTGGTTAAACTCTACTGCGGTGACGATACTGTAAGGGAGGTCCTGCGGAAAAATAGCTCGACGCAAGGATGATAAAAAACTTCACACCTCCCGTTCTTCATACTTTTTCAATATGAAAAAAAATGCAAAAAAAAGTCGTCTTATTCAAAACCATCTATTCAACTTCACCTACCGACTCTGATCCACCTACCCATCCTTATCCGTTCGTTCATTTTTATATCTATCTACAACTTTCACTTTTATATTCCCTTTCTTATTATTATTATTATTATATATATCATTCTTGATGCAAAACGGCGACGTTTTGTAATTGGAAAAACAAGAGCCCAACAAGACAAAAATGAAGCCCAACAACCCCTCGACAATGAAAAAACAAGAAATCCAAAAAGAAAAAAGAAAAAAAAGCTCAACAAAAAATGACTTAGGCTCAAATTGATTAAAAAAAACACATTCACAAAATGTACCCTCAAACTATTTGAGACGTTACAAAAACCACCTTAAACTTTAAACTATTTACGGTAGATATCCGGCAACTTCTTTAATAAAATTACAGCGACGAAAACTCTTCGTCGTTACGAACAAAACGAGTCCAATATTGATACGCTTTTGAGATATGTATGACTCACTAAAAAATGTCGGCGCGCAATATACTTAAAAATAATAATTTAAAACACACCCTTAACCTGTCTATTAATTTTAAAAACTACCCTACCTTTTAAAGAAAGGTAAAATGTAGAACTACAGGTACGATAGAGGCTATTTATGAATGAATCTATGAAAGTTTGTTTCTTACAAAAATTATTGGCTATAAGTGTACGAAAATAGATATTCAACAAGCAAACAAAAATAGCCCCCACCGCAACGCGCGTACATTATTTTTTCTTTAGACAAACTCACCTCGAAAAAGCTAGAAAAATATATATTCGACAACCAAAAATAAATAAGCCCGTCGCACCGCGCGGCAGCATTGACCCTCGCTTCTTACATAATCGATTCGCAAAAAAAGGTCCCGCCGCAACGCGCAGACTATTATGCTTGTTATTATTATTATTATTATTATTATTATTATTATTATTTATATCACTTTATTAGAAGAAATAGGATATTTACAAAAAGTTAGTGGGGAGCCGAGATACAAGCTGAGCCCCCACTCCTTTAGCTATAGCAAAGCCAATCCTATTGAAAATATGAACAGCAGCATGTGCTCTAATGTCTTGAGTCACTGAGAACTTTCAGATCCGCTTAAGCAGGTTCACCGCATCCTTCTCTAATTCTCCAAGTGAAGAAAATGAAAAGGGGAGAAAACCATACTCGATGTTTGCACACTTAGCCTCATACTTGACCCGTTTACGATGTGCTGCATCAGTCACTGCACGACCGGGCACAAAATCAACCATCCCAGTCTGCGTCAAAGGCGAGGACCCCATAAAATCCGCACACACATCAAGCCCTTCGTCCCACGAATAGAGTAACATATCCGCAGGACTTAGGGGTTTGTCACATCCTCCACCAAGACCAATATCAACTTCTTTACCAGCTGAAATCCCCGATCGGAAACAAATGTCAACCAGGGTATCACGCACAACATTATGTCGATGCTTGATACCAATAATACCGGCACATAATACAGCATGGTCTCAATAAATATGCCTTGTAAAAACTTTAAAGCAAGCTGAGCACGACTTCGAAACAGAAAGAGATAGATACCTAACCGATAGCATAACATACAACGGTAAGTCTTACCGTTCATAGTCTGCCCCAACCCAGAAATCGGAACCGCCCTAAGCCAATCTGAAGCGTGATCCTCCATTTGAGATTGCCATAAAGCCATCTGTCGAGAAGATAAAGAAAAAGTGGATTCAGCAGTTTGAGTAACACGTGTGAAATATATATCTGCCAGTTTCTTCATGAGTTTGGGGGCAGCGATCTCACTTGCATTACTCAAAAGGTCAGTCTCCATTTTCGTATTAAACACGCACAAGGCATCATTAAATGCAGGCCCAAAAGCTATAATATCATAATGTAAAAGCAGCTTAGTCTGCAAGCTAGCAGACTGCAATCAAGACGCAAGAAATGCATAATTTAAAACATCACCTACACAATAGACGCCAAGCCCCCCAAATGCAAAGGGTAAGGTGGCAAGTCTCCATTGCCAATGACCAAAACCTGGCCCATAAGCAGTGACAATACACTCCAGGGTGGAACGAAGAGCCGCATCAAAAGAACGTTGGGCCATCTCAAACACCTGTGGAGAACATGTGCGCATAGCAAAATATAGTTTAGATATATCCGCACATGCACGAAGAAGCAGCAATTCACACTGAGGATCATTAATCTTAGCAATTGTTTCCATCAACACAATGGTTTTGGCCACTCTCTTCATCACAAGCTCACTGCTGAAATTAAAATCCACACTAGCAGGCCCACCAAGTAATTTAACACCATGCAAGAGCCAAGCAATATTGGGCGGGAAAACACCCACAAGCCTGCTTCTAGGGTCTTCTTTTGGCCAAAAAACCTCAGTTTTATTGACGTTGAGATGCAAACCACAACGAGGTCCATCCTCCATAGTTAACTCTAAAACCTTCCCTACAACCAAAGTATCTCCAATAAAAGTTCCATCATCCAGATACCATGCCTGTAGAGAAAGGCTAAAAGAGTCGCTAATCTTACATATTAAGGGATGTAACACTAAATAAAAAAGTAGAGGGCCAAGGAGGTCACCATGCTGCACCTCTTGGCATGACCATAAAGTGTGTTCTCCGTAGTACAATCTAGCTGGAGAAGAGTAACAAAATTCCACCCAACGAGAAATAGCAGGACAACGAAGACGAACTTCCTCTAACATAACCTCTCGATCTACTAAGTTGAAGGCATTTTTAAAATCGACCAACAACATCGAAAGACCAATGTCATCCCTACAACCCTCAATCAAACGATTCACGACGTGAAGTATAGCCTCACCTCCTCCCGACACCCCAACACCAAACTATAGATCATCAAAATAACCATCTAAAGAATGACCAATCAAAACAGCACTAACCTTGGAAACCAGACGCCTCCAAACAGTACCCACAACTATAGGACGGATACCACCTCCAGGTTTAACAAGCGGTGTGAGAGGAGCACTAGCAATATACTCACCCAGTATCTTGGGACAGTTCCCATCAAGAAAAAGATTCACCACTTGGGTGATAGAAGAGACTAACTCATTAGAAATAGCAACGGCTGCTCCACTTAAGCAATCCATAAGGTGTTGGGCATGTAACCCATCCCATCCACAATACGTACCACGAGGAAAACTCTTAATCCTGTCTAGCACCACCGTTGGAGAAGCGATGAGGTGATGATGATCAATAGAAATATGTGGCAATGAGGGAGCAGGCTTGAAATGGTGCTTAGACTTCAAGTCCTCAAGAGTATCATTATTATAAGGAGCAACACCTGAAGAGGAAAGAACTCTAAATGCAGCACTATAATGGCCATCACAAATCTTCCTCTTACACTGCTTGATATTACGCTATTATTATTATTATTATTATTTTGTTTCAATAGTTATGTCAATAGTTATGTCAGGTTGACGAACTTGTGGGTATCAATAAAATTAGATCTATACCACTTAGTCCGGAAAAAAAAACTGACATAAATGGATAAACTAACATTCATTTTAGTACGCAAAAGTCAAAGTTATCTTTTCTGCAAATCCATTAGAACTAAATGTATCTGCAAATTTTAACAATGTCGATTCCACCAACTATTTGATTGTAGGGTATGTCAAACATAGCTAGAAAAATGAAATGGTACTGGTATTGAAAATGAAGTGGTCCTGGTATGTCAGGCCAACTTTTTGTTGCTGCAATAGAAAATGTATTTGGGGTCTAGGCAGGTCTTTGTTTTTGTGATGTACTGCCCCTCGTGGTCTGTTAATGATTTTTTTCGACCAAGCCACATTCGTCGAAAAACACAGACTACATTTTTGTCGGAGTTTTTGTGTTTAGAAACGTAAACCACAAGCCTTTTATAAGTAAGTCAAGTGGTTTCTAGTGATGAGCAGTCGAGAGTAGATAAGTTGAGGTGGTGAGCAGTCGAGGTGGTGAGCAGTTAAGAGTGGATGAGTCAAGGTGGTGGATTTGTGCAAGGTGGTGGGGTCCTAATATCGTCTTTCACGGTATATTGGGGAGGTTGAGATGTAGACAACCATAACTTTACCTTGCAAAGAGTGAAGATCGAACACTTGACCTCTGTGTCTCCAGAGGTAAAGGCGATAACCACTTGATCCAACCTTGCAATGATGTGACTTGTAAGATTCGACAGCCTATAACCTGGTTACTAGTGCGGAATAAATTCGATCTGAAGACGAACACACCCCAACAGATTATGTATGACGGAAAAAGAAAAATATGCACAAAAATATAACCCTCAATATTAAATGTTTATTGAGTTAGAAAAGAATAAAGTACAAAATCCTTTCCCCCTCACCTACTTTGATAGAGATGAGGGAAGAGGATAAGCTTAGGAAGAATAAAGTACAAAACCCCTCCCCTCACCTCTTTATAGAGATGAGAGGGGAGGATGGGCTTGGTCCATAAAAAAGCCTAACAACCCTAATATGGCTATGATTAAAGCTAAATTTACAGTAAACCCCCTAACTTATTGACTAAAGTGAATACTATATCTAACAATTTCCACCTTAGTATCACTATTAGTCAATACCGATACGCATCAACTTTGACCTGTGCTGAAACTTCAGACCGATAACAGGCTTTTACCAAGGCACCAATTGTAACACCCCCAAAAATGTGTCGCAGCGGAAATGTGTCCGGAGGCGTTACTTCATAATACACATCGCTAGATACAAGAGAACGACCTCTAAATGTGTCATTTGAAAAGTAATCTCGGTGATTTCCTTGGTATTGATATAACATTTGTCCCATAATTGCATCACAATGAAAAGCTTAAAAACACCCCCAATGAGATTTGATCATTTGTATGTAAGTAGAAATCCATAAATAAAATCTTGTCAATTTTAGACTCTAGTGCACATCAAGTAAGCCAAGCATCTAATTCACCTGAGAAAAACATGCTTAAAAAGTGTCAATATAAAGTTGGTGAGTTCATAGATTTGTTTAAGTATAAATGATGAACCAACGTTCTGTAAAGTGTGTATGACCGTTTCAAACCTTGTATGTTCCCCAAAATGCATGTATGAATGTCATAAATCAAAGAGTTGTAAAATATGCATGACCATTTCAATCCCCAAATAGTCACAAAAATGTACGTATGAAAATTGGACCACAATTGTTCAAAGTATGTATTGCCACTTTATTCAAGGCAACGTAAATGTTCAAGTGTGTATCAAACCATGATTACCATTACTCTAAGTTCATGAAACTGTGACGTAGACTTGTATGTATGCCACTTTATTCAAGGCACAGTAAGAGTGTACCCATCGTAGGTGTTCCCTCCAAGAACCCCCGGGCATTTCTGAAAATGTTCATGTGTATGTAATTGTTGGCCCTGAAGACTCAACCAATCGTGTTCCGACATGTTATAACGTTCGTTTGCCCAGTGATAGCTAATCACCCGAACGGGGATTGTCAATCCCGAATAGATCTATTTCATAACATTCGCGCTCACCCTCCAAGTGATTTACAGTTCATGCAACCTAAGCTAATCCGTAATCATAAAAGTATAGTATGTGTTTACGTTCAAAAATTAAACCAAGTATTGTATCTCCTCGCGAGATATATAAATGAGTATGTAAACCAAACAGGTAATCAACCATGTAAATGCATTTGTAAACAAGCATGTTCTCACCCCAAAAATATATGTAAAACCAGTAAAACATGGGGCTATAAACTCACATTGATGTTGTAGAACGATTGGCAGAACTGCACATATTAAGCACAGCACAAACGGAAAACCGGAACGGCTCGATCAAGAAGTTGCGGTTTATCTTAACGGCTAAGACCCACTAGCCTAGGATAATGTATTTGGGTTTTCCGATGGATGAGTACATCAACGCGACACGTTGATAAAGATTTAGATTTCAAGTTGTAATAGTTTGGTGGTTGGTTAAATAAAATAAATCGAAAAAGCAAACGCCAATGTTAATATATTCCATATATATTACATATAAAAAATAAACAATTATATAACTCATACCGTGAATTATATAACAAAGACAAACAATCCAAAGATTAATACGAAGCGTATATAATACGAGACATGTATTATATATGAAAATAAAATAAAAGTATATAATACCTTGCAAGTATTATATAAGAAACATAAGAAATATAATTAAAACAACATAATTCGACACACGTTCGGAAATCACTATATAAGATAATAAAGAATCCTTGTTATAAAAGTAACGCACGTTTTATAGTTGAGAATTATGTAAACGATGTTTTCAAAGCTTTTACAAAAGTTATGATTATATAACTTTGTTCTTTTATCAAATTTCTAAAATAGTAGAAATTATAATGAAAACTACTAAGTATAGAAATTTTATAGATTTTTCGCCATGACTTATTTGTTTATAAAACGTTTCCATTTTTAACAAAACTCAATGTTTTCACCCATTTCAATTATCTCGTGTTGCAAAATACTCGCGTATTTTCTATATTACACCTGAACGATATTAAACAATTAACCAACATAATTAAAACCAAACACACACCTTTATGGCCGAAACAAAAACACAAAAACAAAAATAATAATTAATACGTTTATTTAACCATTTTAAACCACCATTTAGATCCAATTTTAATACTTATATATAAAATCCTTTAAAGTGTTATTATCCGATTTATATAAACCAAACGCACCCTTTGTGCGGTTAAACCAACCAAACATATATATATAATATATAATAATATATATATATATATATAATATAATATATATTATATATTTTACATTTTTTTTTATTTGGAAATAATAAAGACACACA
This sequence comes from Tanacetum coccineum, assembly GCA_026074375.1. NCBI lineage: Eukaryota > Viridiplantae > Streptophyta > Magnoliopsida > Asterales > Asteraceae > Tanacetum > Tanacetum coccineum. Next base: position 9,098 of record BQNB010143961.1, on the reverse strand, counting down.
CATCCAAGTCTCTCTCCCTCCTCCTCATTTCCAGCACGGACCACCGCCGCCGCCAAGGAAAACTTTTCCGCGAGTTTTCCGCGCCGAGTACAAAAAATCCTCCTCACCACCCGATTTCTATCTGATCCCCACACCCACATCGCTGCCACAAAGCCTCTCCATCACCACCACCACATCACCGCCCACACATCGTGCCACCACACCGACGCCACCACCATCATCATCATCACCATCACATCGTTATCATCACCACCACAACCTCCACCCCACCACCACACCACTGCCACCGCTGCCCCGCCACACATCACTTCACAGAGCCATCCCCACCACCTCAGACCCATTAGGGTGCGTGTGGTTTTAAACCCCCACCAAAAGGGTGCGTCGGGTTTGGTGTTGGCCCAAAAAAGGGTGTGGTCGGGTTGGGTTTTACACCACAAAAGGGTGCGTTTGATTCTGCACCAGCCAGGGTGCGTTCGGTTTTTTTTTTTGCACCACGTAGGGTGCGTTTGTTATTTTAAACAACCCAAAAATGGTGTTTGTTTTTTTCGGTTATAAACCACCAACAAGGGTGCATTTGTTTATGTTTTTATTGGCACGTAGGTTGCGTTTTGGTTCTGAAATAACACCACAGCAGGGTGCGTTTGGTTTGCACTAAAATGGGTGCTTTCGGTCTGGGCTTAACAACAATTAGGATGGGTTCGGTTTGAGTTTAACAGCTACTAGGGTGCGTTGTGGTTTAACAGAAACACCACGAAGGGTGTTTGTTTCGGTGGTTCAGCAGCAGCCCGCACAAGGGTGCGTGGTTGGCTGTGAAATGCACTAAGGGTGCGTTTGGTTATGTAGAAAATAACTAAGGGTGCGTTCGGTTGATTAGGAAACAATAAGGGTACGTTTGGTTTTACAGAAATATTAAAGGGGTGCGTTTGGTTGATATAGAAAGCGTATAGGGCTGTTTGGGATAACATAAAAACTATAAGGGAGTGTTTGGTTGGCTATGAATTCGCTACAAAGCGTGCGTTTGGGTGAACAGGGAGACCGAAAGGGGGTGCGTTTGGGTGTGCATAAAACCCCGAAAGAGGGTGTTTTGGGTTTTAGCAGATTTCGAAAAGGGGTGGGTGTTTTATTTTATTTGGGTTAGCAGATTTCCGAATAGGGTGTGTTTGGGTTAATAGAAAAATCATAAGGGTGCGTTTGGGTTTGGTTGTGAACAGTTAGGGGTGTTTGGGTGAGCAGTTAGGCTTTTGGTTGTGCAGTTAGGGGGCGTTTGTGTTTAGCAACACTAAGGGTAGCGTTTGATGGAATCAAAATCGACTAATAAAATATATCGAGATTTAAAATATAAAACCGGATATATATTGGTGGTTTAAAAAATGGTTAAATATAAATTATATTAATTTATTTGTTTATTTTTAGATAATAAATAATATATATCAATATATTTAACGACAACTCGGGCGTTAGAAATATTAAAACGGTAATAATTGGCAACATATATTGATTAAGGGAAAAACGTTGAGTTTTGCGAAAATAGGGAAACGTGGTATAACGAATAGTTCATGCCAAAATTATAAAAAGTTATATACTTAATAAATTTCATTATAACTTTTATTATTTTAGAAAAACCGATAAAAGACGAAGTTATATAGTCTTAAGATCGTTAATTTGTAATTATACAATCACCAGATAAACGAACGAGAACTACACTTTTGTAAATGAGACAACTAGTTTAACTAAGACCCGTCGAGGAAACGAATACTAAATTATAAAATATTATTTTATAATTCCCGATTAATGGACAAAGTAAAGACTTTAAAACATGTGTTTACTTTTATACAAGAACTTTTATTTAATTAAGTGGTGATTTCCGAAAACATGTCAAACTGTTTGGTTTAATTATTTACTCGCACTTCTTATATAATACTTGCAAAGTATTATACATTTCATATTAATCTTTGGATTGTTTTGTCTTTGTGTCATATAAATCACAAACGCAGTATGGAGTTATATAATTGTTGATATTTTCATAAGTAAATATATACGGCATATTTTACACACTGTCGTTTACTTTCGATTTATTTTATTTAACCAACCACCAAACTACTACAACTTGAAATCTAAATCTTTTATCAACGTGTCGCGTTGAGGTGACTATCCATCGGGAAACCCAAATTCATTATCCTAGGCTAGTGGGACTTAGCAGTTAAGTTAAGCTGTAACTTCTTGGTCGAGCCGTTCCAGTTTCTGTTTTGTCTTGTACTCAATGTGTACATTCCCGCCAATCGTTCTTCATCATCAATGTGAGTTTATAGCCCCATGTTTTACTTGTTTTACATATATTTTTGGGGTGAGAACATGCTTGTTTGCAAATGCATTTACATGGTTGATTACAAATTGGTTTACATACTCATATATATAGCTCGCTATGGGATACATTACTTGACTTCATTTTTGGACATGAATGCATACTTTACTTTTGAAATGATTACGGATTAGTTTAAGCGGATTGAACTGATAACAACAACATTACTGCCCGGGTGTTCTTGGAGGGGACACCGGTAACGGGAGTACATATTCTTTAAATAAATGCCCGGGTGTTCTTGGAGGGGAGTACATACAAGTCTACGTAATAGCTTCATGAACTGTAAATCACTTGGATGGTGAGCGCGAATGTTATGAAATAGATCTATTCGGGTGTGAATCCCTGTTTGGGTGATTAGCTATCACTGGGAAAACGAATGTTATAGCATGTTGTCCACGCGAATGTTATAAAATAGATCTATTCGGGATTGACAATCCCCGTTCGGGTGATTAGCTATCACTAGGCAAACGAACGTTATAACAGGTTGGAATACGATTGGTTGGGTCTACAGGGCCAACAATACATATTCATGAATACTTGCGGGTTGTCTTGAATAAACTGACAATACATACTTTGAACAAAGGTGGTTCAACTATACATACGTTTTGGTGACTATTTGGGGATTTAAATGGTCATGCATGCTTTACAATTTTTGATTTCTAAAAATCATACATACATTTTGGAAGAACATTTAAGAATTTAAACGGTCATACCTACTTTATGAAACTTTGGTTCAACATTTATACTTACAAAACCTATGAACTCATGTAGGTTCCCGAATTCACACAAACATGTATAGATCTAAAGAGATCTAGAGAGAGAAAGTTAGAGAGAGAGAATAGTTGAGAGAGAAATAAGGAAAACACACTAAAGAGTGTGTGTAAAATGAATAGATGCTTACCTCTTCCAAAGTTGGAAGAGGTATTTATAGTTCTTACAATACACCGGGTATTAGTACCCGGTTCAATACCGAAAGTCATACGTTTACCTATTAAACTACGAGATATATTGAACAGTAAAATACATGGGGTGACCGAGTCTTTTTCTAATATCTAACAACTCACCAACTTTAATGTTGACACTTTTAAGCATGTTTTTCTCAGGTGAATTAGATGCTTGACCTACTTGATGTGCACTAGAGTCTAAAATTGACAAGATTTCATTTATGGATTTCTACTTATATTCAGATGATCAAATCTCGTTGGGTTGTTTTCAAGCTTTTCATTGTGATGCAATTATGGGACAAATGTTATATCAATTTCAAGGTAATCAACGAGATTACTTTTCAAATGACACATTTAGAGGTCGTTCTCTTGTATCTAGCGTTGTGTATTATGAAGTAACGCCTCCGGACACATTTCCGCTGTGACACGTTTTTGGGGGTGTTACAGTTAAATAAAATAAATCGAAAGTAAACGCAAAGTGTGTAATATATGCCGTATATATCACTTATGAAAAATACCAATTATATAACTCATACCATGAATTATATGACAAAGACAAACAATCCAAGGATTAATATGAAATGTATAATACTTTGCAAGTATTATATAAGAAGTGCGAGTAAATAATTAAACCAAACAGTTTGACATGTTTTCGGAAATCACCACTTAATTAAATAAAAGTTCTTGTATAAAAGTAAACACATGTTTTAAAGTCTTTACTTTGTCCATTAATCAGGAATTATAAAATAATATTTTATAATTTAGTATTCGTTTTCTCGACGGGTCTTAGTTAAACTAGTTGTCTTATTTACAAAAGTGTAGTTCTCGTTCGTTCATATGGTTATTGTATAATTACAAATTAACGATCTTAAGACTATATAACTTCGTCTTTTTATCGGGTTTCTAAAATAATAGAAATCATAGTGAAATTACTAAATATAAAAAGTTGTAGAAATTTTCTGCACAATATTTTTGTTTATACAACGTTTCCCATGTTTATAAAATTTAATGTTTTCCACTTAATCAATCAATGTTGCAATACTCGCGTGTTTCAATATCAATATATACGTATATAAACGAAATCAAAAATAAGTAAAACCAACCACACCCTAACTGCTAAGCCAAACGCACCTAATTGCTCAACCAAACATCCCTAACTACACAACCAAACGCACCCTAACTGCTGTTAACCCAAACGCACCCTTTCGGTGTTTCTGCACAGCCAGACACACCCTTTGTGGTTTTTGTGTTAAACCAAACACACCCTAAAGCTGACCAACAGCAACCAAACGCACCCTTAGTGTGTTTTTCTTATACCAAACACACCCTTGTGTTGTTTTCTTATACCAAACACACCCTTGTGGTGTTAAACAGTCAACCAAACGCACCCTAACGGCTGTTAATCCTAAAACCAAACACCCCTTTATGATTTTATAACTAAACGCACCCTGGTGGTGCTAAACTTAGACCGAACGCACCCCTGTTGGTGCAAAACTCGAACCGAATGCACCCCCGGCTAGTGCAAAATCAAACGCACCTCTTGTGTTGGTTTATCAAAACCAAACGCACCCTTATGGTGTCGAGACAAACCAAACGCAGCCCTTTGGCTGCCATAAACCCAAGGCATCCTTTTTGTGGTACAAACCCCAACCCGAACGCACCCCTTTTTGGACCAAAACCAAACCCGACGCACCCTCGATGCCTGAGACAAAACCAAAACGCACCCTATACAGGCTGAGACAACACAACACAAGGGAACGAAATTAACTCACGTCTGCTTGAGGCCAAACCAACTCACCTCTTGGTGTGATATGAAAACCAACGCACCCTGTTGGTGCTTAAATAAACCTCACGTACCCTTTTCTTGGTGGTTTAAAAAAAACATACGCACCCTATGGTGGCAGGGTTGTGGTGGTGGCGATGGTGGGGATGAGGTGATGAAGTGGCGTAGTGGCAGCGGCGGCTGTGATGATGATGTTGATGGTGGTGTAGGTGCGGCTGTGACGGGTGAAGGTGAGGGTGGCGACGATGTGGGGTTGGTGGCGGCGCGTGGAGGCGCGTAGTGATGGGGATCAGATAGATCAATTGGTGAGAAACATTTTGAACTCGGCCGGAAAACTCGCCGGAAAACTTTTCCGGCGGCGGCGGCGGCGATGGTGGCCGGAATCCGGCGGTGGCTGCCGGAAAGAGTGAGAGAGAATGAGAGAGCGATGTATGTGTGTGTGTTATATAAAATGAAAAGAAATTTAATAACTTTTATATATATTAAAAGTTATAAAGAAAAGTAACAAGTTACAAATAGTCTAGGGTTATTTGTGTAAATATTTTCACATGGACCAAACGTGTAATTTTTGTTAATTAATGGTTCAGGGTTCGTTTGGACTAGTTAATGAATGATTCATAACACGAAACTTGCGCCATTGCGTTCCAAATAATTTTTCCCATAAAAACGAGTATTCACTCGACTAATTTTCATAAACGTTTTATAAAATTTATTTAGAACGTTTATTATTTATTTGTATATTACTGATAAACTTTTGTCCTAAATTTAAATAGTAAAATGATCTTTTACTCGAATATTTGCGTCTTTAACAAACGTTACTGAATATAATGATAACTAATTTATTAAATATTTTTATTTAATAAAAAGTGTTAATTAAATATTATTTAATTATTTTCCTGTCGGTACGCGTTGTTCTTGATTAAAAATCTTGCGAGGGTATATTTAGGACATTTATCTGCTTGTTTTCCGGGGTCTCGGGCAAAACTAAAAAGTTGTCCGGAATGTCGTTTTACATCAAATTGCTTTAGAGTCCGAGTCGTGAAAACGTGATTTAGTGGGTTGTTTTTGATAAGTCAGCTTAAGAATAACATATATCTTTTTCGTTTTCAAGTCAAATAAGTTAAAAATAACTTGCACATGAGAGATGTAATAATAAATATGATTTATTATTTAAAATATGTTCCGAAAATTTTACCGGTTACGCGGTAATACCTTTTATGTGACACTAAAAAAGACAAAGTCAAAAAAGTCAAGTCATACCAAAAAGTCAAAGGTAAAATAGTCAGGATTAAAATTTCAAAAATTGCCGGATGTTACAAGATCCCAGGTATTGATAGTTCCTGGGCCGAGTCTGTCCACCAATCTTTTTGCGGCTCCGGTAAGAGTAAAGGGAAAAACACGGAGCATGAATGCGTCTTTAGAAACTCCAAGAATATTGAATAAGCCAACGATGCTGAGGACTCGGTCAATGTGATCGTGAGCATCCTCGTTCTTGTTCTCGGAGAAAGTGTCTTCCCTCAATTCGCGCATGAATTGACTCTTGATTTCGAAATTGACATTACCTCCGATTTCAGGTTTAACCACGCCCGGTGCCTGGTTTTCTCGTGACAATGCTAAGTATTGTTCCATGGTGAGAGTATCGATGTCTACTCCTGCCATAGTTCCTGCAGATATAGAGTTTAGGGAAAGAAGAGAAATAATGAACTAATCAAATTAATTCTAATTTTTAGCTCCCCGGCAGCGGCGCCAAAAACTTGATGCGTATTTTCTTTTAAATATTAATTTATCAAGTTTTAAATTTATAAAACTCGATCTACCTGACAATGCACTAACGGGCAGAGAACCCGATCGTGGGTAGTATAGAATGGTAAATTCGAGGTCGTCCCAAGAGCTAAGTTGTAATTAGTTTTAATTTGAAATGTCACGTTTTAAAAATGGCTTTTGGATTGATTTGAAATAAATAACAATAAAATTAATTACTGAAAATTAAAAGAGTTGGAGATATCAGGAGAGAAAACGTGATAACCTAGTTACTTCATTACTACTGTTATGAAAACCTGTGCAATGTCAAACTATGGTTTCATTAGTGGTTTCTAAGGTCGATAGACTTGAATAGGTCATTAGTCTACCCTAAACTTACCAGCGAATCCGACTCAGTCCCAAATCGTTATAGAGGTTAGGATATCCAGGCTGTATGATTAATCCTAATGAATGTAGCTTAATTACACATATCTTTTACCTCTAAAAATGAGCTTAAATGACCAAAAACAGACAAAAACTGCCAAATATATGTTTGTTTTGCATTTGTATTGTGCAGGAAGTGGATATCATCAAAAAGACGAAAAACCAATCAAAAAGCAACAAAACAGGACACGGGATGGAAAAGTGTGTAAAGACGAAGCCAAATCAAAGTAAAGTCTACTACTCCGAAAGAAAAAGCAAGAAAAATATAAGCGAGTGAAGGGGTCAAAAATGCCAAACCCCTAAGTTATAATTATCATATAAACCACGGGGCTGATTATGCCAATTTGGGAAACTTCATTTATAAAAGAAAGAAAAGGAGAAAAAGAGAATGAAAAGAGGAAAAATGTGGAGGGACCTTTCTTGTACACAAACCAAACATTCCCTTAATCATCTTCATCCTCTCTCTGTCACAACCCAACTTGTATAAAACTTTTCTCCCGCCAATACCAAAACCAGCCCGCATCCTGTTTTGCTCCCATACTTCTCCTGCAAAATCACTCAACATCCTACCAAATCATTTCATCCACCCTACTTTTTCCCCCCAGCTTTATAAAGTCCATGTTGGCAATCCCTCTCCATTCCCAAAGCATTTCGATGGCTGAGATTGTCTCCAAAGAAGCTCAAAAGAAATCAAAGGCTGGGATTTGCTTTAGATTCTCCTCACACAACTAGCACACTTGGTTTTATCTCTCCAAAGAAGCACAAGCTGCAAGTCCAAGACTTCGGCTATAAATAGAGCTTTTTGTAAGCCTTTGAGGCATCTAGTTTTTAGTTTTTAGTAATCAGTAGTTTTTAAATAATTTTAGTTTTTAAGTCATTTACAGCTTTTACTTTCAGCTTTGTAACATTTTCAAGTTTTAATGCAAGTTTGAGTTTTCAAGTCAATTTACCATTTCAAGTGTTAAGTTTCTTCATTGTGTTGTTTTGTGTTTAAAAAGCTCTCAACACAGCTTGTTTATAAGCTGCTCTAATTAAGTAAGTTTAAAAAGTTAAGTAGTTAAGAGAAAATTACAAAAATCACTCTCACATATACCACAGCTTATGTTATGGATGATAAGCCAGTTCTGGATGGGCTTATGGACTCTCACTAGCTTGTTCTATGCAAGCTAGAGCTTGTAGATTTGTTGTTTGACCCTGTTTTAAGCAAGGGTGTAGTAAGTCTCTCTCTTTTTCTTACTTTACTTATCTATTGCAGAACTGCTAGTTTATTTAATACAACTGTTAGTTTTAAGTTAATACTGCTAGACTCATTCATGCTTATTTAAGTGCTTATTATTGATTGAAATTTGCTTATAAGTGTTTTAATTTGTTATTTGATAATCTGTTTTTAATTAGTTTGAAATAAAAATGATTTTTGGAAAAGTTAAAGGCTGTTTTGAACAAGCAGTACTAACTCTAAGTTAGTACTGCTAGTTCATTTTAGGAACAATATTAACTCTACACTAGCAGTACTAACTCTAAGTTAGTACTGGTAGTTCACTTTTTGGAACAATACTAACTTAAAGCTACCAGTACTAACTCCAAGTTAATACTGGTAGTTAGTTCTGTTAATACTGGTGGTTTATTTTAGCTTATCAGCTTATTATTTCTGCTTATCTAAGATTTCTTTAGCTTTTTAGAGTAGATTAAACCATTTTCCTTTACTGTCTTTAGGGGTAAGATTATTTAAGCTTATTTTCCTTTTCAAAGTATTCTCAATAGTGTATCAGTTTGTAGCTTTTTAGCTTATTTGCCATTGTAGTTTATTCTAGTTGCTTATTCCTATTAC
>BQNB010143960.1:0-14289 GCA_026074375.1 Tanacetum coccineum | reverse complement strand
TACTCGGTCTTGTGACCGACCCAATAAATGAAAAAGTCTAGGGGGGACGCGTCTGCCATTAGGTCAAGTAGTGGGAAGACTGACTGAATTGAATGGACACGTCGGACGACCGACCTTGGTCGACCTTTGCATTACGTTCAGCCTAAGAATGATTTGGTAGGACATTTGGGTAAGGAAACTTACTTAAAATAAGTTGTAAAATTTACAAATTTTAAAAACCCTAATTAAGTAAAGTCAACATTTATTTTTGGTAAGTTTGAGTAGTAACATTTTAAATAAGTTAAGTAATATATGTAATCATGATTTTGTAGATCCGGTGACATCCTTATGATTCCTTTTCGTTTGTGTACATTGTCTTCCGTGTGCATTAGCTAAGGTACATATATTCTTGATACATACCTCTCTTTACTATTGTTACTATTTATAGGTTCTTTAGTCCATTCCGTTATTCATACAGATATTCTGTCCTTTTAGTAAGGACACCTCTTGATTTGATCCTTCATTATCTTAGCTATTTGATTCAGTTGATATTTGTTTGATATTCCGTTTGATTTGCTCTCTGCACTTATGACTCATTGACATTCGTTGATACTCCGTTTGATTTGATATTTGCAATTATGATTCTGTTGATCCTTGTTTAAATATGATATTAGATCCGTTATCTTGATCGAATTATTAGTAACTTATATCTTTGCTTTAATCTTGCCCGAGCTATTTGTAACTAGTCATGGAGGTACCATGACTATGTCATTGATGCACCAATGGCATGACACTATCTGTGGCGGTGTGATTAGTCCACGGCGTTCCCTTTTGTATGTGCACGTATTATGATTTGATATGTTCGTACACTCGCCATAGTGCTTGTGTATAAGCATATGACTTTGTTTTGCAGGGAGCGTATGGATGCATCCTAGGTACTTTGTTTTGTTTTGTTTAGGTGAATGGTGAGTGTGTGCAATACACCCCATTTCACATTGGGTACATCAGGTCTGATCCACCTGTGTACATTTGACTATATGGCTATGTAGAAATATTTGTTTAGGGTCTATTCATATATCATGTTTAGACATTTGTTTGAGCTCGTGGGCATTCCTTTGATTACTCCTACTCTATTCCTTGATCTATATATATATCGTATGACATCTGTTTGGCAGGATTTCGTTATCCGTTCGTTATCCTATCTTTTACTTCATTTGTTATGTATTGTATATATCTATTCACTGGGCGTTAGCTCAGCCGCGTTTTCTTTTCCTGCGGCAGGTATTAAGCGGGAAGCTGGGAAATGAGAGATGTGTGTAGGAAGAGTAGAAGACCTACCTTAGTGGACCTTTATCTTTTGAAGTTTTGCATTTAGATCCTTTATGTTGGAAATTTTTATACTTTTGGAAGTCATTTTGTTCATGACTTAGTATTTTTAATTTAATAAAGTCTTCCGCTTGCGTTTATATGTTCTGATATGACACTATAACGTAACTCTTTGTCTCTTTATCGGAGTGGAGTGTTAGAATTATGGTATCAGAGTCAGGTTACGCCTTGTAGAACCTAGGTTATGTCCTGTGAGGATTGGGTAGACATTAGGCTTCCTTTCGTATTTTGATATTATCGCTTCCTTTCGCATTTTGATCTTAACTCTGAATCGTCTTAGCTGTTTCGTATGTTGATTACTTAGATGGTGAACACACGTTAATCTACCCTTGAATTTTTAGGTCCTGCTTTTGATGAGGCGGTGCAGCAGGCAGTCAATGCATCGCTACCTGGTCTCACTGCCCAGATCACTAATGAGCTCCGTCAAAATGGTACTGGGGAAGTGGTACCTAACCTCCTACCATCCACACCTAGTTGGAAAGGTTTAGGAAGCAGAAGCCTTGATCATTTAGTTCCGCAACCACTCTAGTTGATGCTAAAAACTGGATTGCTCACATTGAGAAGTTATTTGAGGTTTTGGGGTGTGCTGATGAGTTCAAGGCTAGGTTGTCAAATTACAAGTTGGAAGGTGATGCTCTTAGTTGGTGGAAGGCTTTTAAACAAGCCAAAGGAGGTGAAGAATATGTGGCTACTTTGTCATGGAAGGATTTCTATGACATCTTCTTTTTGCAGTATTTTCCTAGGTCTGAGCAGCAGAAGTATGAGAGGGAATATCACACGATTCGTCGGAGAGATGGTGAACCCAATGGTGAGTTTATGAAGAGGTTTCTTAGGTTGGCAGGTTTCTTGGGAAAGAAGGCAGGTACCCAGGAAGAGCAGGCCAAGAATTTCAAATGGGCACTTTATGATTGGATTCTGGATGGGATTGTGAACACAAAGGTTACTGATGTGGCTCAAGTGGCCAATGCCGCTTGAAACATTGAGATTCTCCACGAGAGGACCAGTCAGAATAACAAGAGGAACCGTAATGGGGACCATATTCGGTCGACAGCTTAGGGTAGCAGTTAGAGAGGGTATGATCAGAAAAGGCATGACGGGCGTGGTTATGATAGGCAGGGTAGCAATCAGAGGGAATATGATCAGAAGGGTTATGACGGTCGCAGTTATGACAGGGAGGGTGGAAACGGTAATCATAGGTCATGGCGTGATCGGGATCAGCAGGACCAAGGTCGGCAGTACAACCATTCTTCTGGGTCTTCAAGTCAGAAGGGATATTCGGACTATGCCTATTCTCTTCCATGTGAGACATGTGGGAAACTTCATCCAGGCAAGGCATGTTATAGGGTTACTGGAGCTTGCTTCTCTTGTGGTTCGACTGGGCATATGGCTAGGGATTGTCCTAAGAATGACGGAAACGGTAGTGAAGGAAGTGGGAATGACAAGCAAGCTGCTACAAAGGGGCGTGTTTTTTATTCGACTACTAATCATGCGGCTACTGATTCAGGTACCATTTTAGGAAATTCTTTATCTGTACGATCGTGATGTTTTTTTATTTTATTCGGTATTGATGCGACGCATTTTGTGGTCTTTCTTTCGTTGCTCCCTATCTATTGCAATTATTCTTAATGTATCTCTACCTTGAGGTGTCCGACGTGTTAGTTTGAATTAGAGTTCGCGATTTATGGATCCGTTTGAAATCTTAGATCATGTTGGTAAAGTTTCTTATCGTTTGGCGTTACCTCCGCAATGGTTTTATGTGCATGATGTGTTTCATGTATCGCTTATGAGAGGTTTTAATTATCACCCGCTTCCTATGGTTATGTGTCCGTTAGATCAGATTCGTGTGGTTTTGTATCCGTTTCGTTTAATCTCCCTACTTCAAATTTCAAGGACGAAATTTTTTTTAGAGGGGAAGAGTTGTAAAACCCAAAAATTTAAATGACATTTCATTTTGAATATAACCTAAAGTTTAAATAAAAGAATTTGGAAATAAAAAAACCTTAGGTTATGATTTTTGGAAATAATGGAAATATAACATAAAGTATTTAAATTTAGAAAAAAAAATATAAATTATGTGATTTTGTTATTTAGATTATTTACTTTCCATTTTTGTTTAAATCCTATTTTAAGAGATAAGTATAAAATGTTTTGTCTAATATTTTTGTAATCTTCCTAAAAGATGAAAATTTATTTTTGTCCCCCCTTATTCTCATCCATATGGCCGAATTTTTAGAAAAAATAAAACAAGAATCATTTAATTTTGATAAAACATTTATCAAGGGAAAGAAGTGTGAAAAATTTAGAAAGTATCTCTTAATTTTCCAACTAGTTATTTTGTCTCCCTTCCCCTATAAAACCTCTCTATGGCCAGCCGTTGCATCCTCATTCTCACCATTTTCATAAAAAAAATTATCTTAATAATTGTGTGTGTTCATCCATAGAAGTTGCAATGAAGAAGAAGGTATATGTGTTTTATGGTGTTTTTGAAGGTTTTTGGTGCTTTGGTGTGCATTACTTATCCATTCTTTGGTGTGATTTTGGTGTTTTGATTGTGTTTTTCTACTCTCCTCCATCATTCATTGGTAATCATCTTGTCTTTATATTTTTCTTTTGGTCACCATGATTACTTAATTAAGTTTTCGCATAAAATCATGATTTATAAGGAGTTAATCTTGTGTAAAAGTTTTATCAATGTCTTCATAAATTAATCTTTTGAATATGATTTGATTATATGTTATGAACCCTAAGACAATCATTAAAAGTTGTATTAATGAAAAACTACAAGTTTTGAAACCCTAGGATGTTAATTAATGGGGATGATTAGGGTTTTTGTTGATTAAAATTCTTGGCAGAAAATTAGGTCATGTTCAACGGGGTATAACTTGTTGATAAAAATAGATTTTAACATGATTCTTGATTGTATGATTAAGTTCAATGAGTCTAGTTTCTGGAATAATTGAGTTTGTAATTTTTCAAGGTCGGGAAGTATGGTTTTTGGGTGTTAAAAGATTAAGTGTCAATTCTGGAAATTCAGTTCTAAAAATTCAGTTGTAGTGTGAGATTTTTAATTCATAAACCATAAGGAGATAGACTTTGATTTTTATATATGTTAAAATATATGATATTATCTACGTCTCATATTTGTTTCAAAAAATTTCAAGTTGTCTAAGTAGGGTTTTCATATGCAAAGATTTCGTATGTTTTTTCCAGGCCAATTTCGGCACTGTTTTGGGTAACAATGGTCATAGGGGCACTTAAAAATGGAAATAAATCAAACCCATGATTTTGGACACACTAGGTATGCTAGGGAAGACCTGTGATTTTTGCCTTAATTTTTAAGAATGATTTAGTAGGGCATTTGGGTAAGGAAACTTACTTAAAATAAGTTGTAAAATTCAAAAATTTTGAAAACCCTAATTAAGTAAAGTCAACCTTTATTTTTGGTAAGTTTGAGTAGTAACATTTTAAATAAGTTAAGTAATATATGTAATCATGATTTTGTAGATCCGGTGACATCCTTGTGATTCCTTTCTGTTTGTGTACATTTTCTTCCTTGTGCATTCGCTAAGGTACAAATATTCTTGATACATACCTCTCTTTACTATTGTTACGATTTATAGGTTCTTTATTCCGTTTCGTTATTCGTACAGATATTATGTCCTTTTAGTAAGGACACCTTTTGACTTGATCCTTCATTATCTTAGCTATTTGATTCAGTTGATATTCATTTGATATTCCGTTTGAATTGCTATCTGCACTTATGACTCATTGACATTCATTGATACTCCGTTTGATTTGATATTCGCAATTATGATTCTGTTGGTCCTTGTTTAAATATGATATTAGATCTGTTATCTTGATTGAATTATTGGTAACTTATATCTTTGCTTTAATCTTGCCCGAGCTATTTGTAACTAGTCATGGAGGGACCATGACCATGTCATTGATGCACCAATGGCATGACACTATCTGTGGTGGTGTGATTAGTACATGGCGTTCCCTTTTGTATGTGCACTTATTATGATTTGATATGTTCGTACACTCGCCATAGTGCTTGTGTATATGGATATGAATTTGTTTTGCAAGAGCGTATGGATGCATCCTAGGTACTTCATTTTGTTTTGTTTAGGTGAATGGTGAGTATGTGCAATACACCCCATATCACATTGGATACATTAGGTCTGATCCACCTATGTACATTCGACTATATGGCTATGTGGAAATATTTGTTTAGGGTCTATTCATATATCATGTTTAGACATTTGTTTGAGCTCGTGGGCATTCCTTTGATTACTCCTACTCTATTCCTTGATCTATATATATATATATATATATATATATATATCGTATGACATCTGTTTGGCAGGTTTTCGTGATCCGTTCGTTATCCTATCGTTTACTTCATTTGTTATATATTGTATATATCTGTTCACGGGGCGTTAGCTCAGCCGTGTTTTCTATTCCTGCGGCAGGTATTAAGTGGGAAGCTGGGAAATGAGATGTGTGTAGGAAGAGTAGAAGACCTACCTTAGTGAATCTTTATCTTTTGAATAATGTTTGGAAGACCTTTATCTTTTAAAGTTTTGCATTTAAACCCTTTATGTCAGAAATTTTTATGTCAGACATTAGGCTTTCTTTCGTATTTTGATATTGTTGCTTCCTTTCGTATTTTGATCTTAACTTTAAATTATCTTCACTGTTTCATTCATTGATTACCTGCTACTAAGGGGCGAGTACAATTATGGTATCAGAGCTGCCAGGTTGAGCCCTGTAGAACCTAGGTTATGACCTGTGAGGATTGGGTAGACATTAGGTTTCCTTTTGATATGATCGCTTCCTTTCGTATTTTGATCTTAACTTTAAATTGTTTTCGTTGTTTCATTCGTTAACTGAGTATTTTCTTCGACCAAGGATCAGGCGGCTAACTCTTTAGGTACCGTTTCGGGAACTCTCTTCTTGAATGGTCGTGTTGTTTTGTCTTATTTGATACGGGTGCAACACATTCTGTGGTTTCTGTTTCATTTGCTAAACACCTTAGCATCTTCCCTACGCAACTTAATTATACCTTATCGATATCTATGCCTATGAAAAGTCTGACCACGAATATCAGAACTGTCCGCTTCATTTTGATGATAAGATTCGTTTTGCTAATTTGCTTCCCTTAGAAATGAGTGACTTCGATATTAGTCTTGGTATGAATTGGTTGACTGTTCATCGCGCCCCTATCGTTTGTCATACCAAATCGTGTCATCTTGATGATATCTGAATAACCCTGAATTCATCTACCTATTTCAATTTCGACAATTATGGTATCAGAGCCAGGTTACGCCTTATAGAACCTAGGTTATGACCTGTGAGGATTGGGTAGACATTATGTTTCCTTTTAGTATGATTGTTTTCTTTCGTATTTTGATCTTAACTCTGAATTTTATTCGCTGTTTCAAACGTTGATTACTCAGATGGTGAACACACGTCAATCTACCCCTGAATTTTCGGGTCCTGCTTTTGATGAGGCGGTGCAGCGGGCAGTCAATGCATTGCTACCTGGTCTCACTACCCAGTTCACTAATGAGCTCCGTCAGAATGGTGCTGGGGGCAGTGGTGAACAACCCCCTACCATCCACACTTGGTTGGAAAGGTTTGGGAAACAGAAGCCCCGATCTTTTAGCTCCGCAACCACTCTAGTTGATGCTGAAAACTGGATCGTTCACATTGAGAAGTTGTTCGAGGTTTTGGGGTGTGTTGATGAGTTCAAGGCTAGGTTGGCAAGTTACAAGTTGGAAGGAGATGCTCTCAATTGGTGGAAGGCTTTTAAACAAGCCAAAGGATGTGAGACATATGTGGCTACCTTGTCATGGAAGGATTTCCGTGACATCTTCTTTTTGCAGTACTTTCCCATGTCCGAGCAACAGAAGTGCGAGAGGGAGTACCACACGATTCGTCAGAGAGATGAAGAGACTAGTGATGAGTTTATGAATAGATTTCTTAGGTTGGCAGGTTTCGTGGGTAAGAAGGCAGGTCCTCCGGAGGAACAGGCCAAGCATTTCAAGTGGACACTTTGTGATCAGACTCTAGATGGGATAGTGAACACGGAATTTACCGATGTGGCTCAAGTGGCCGATGCTGCTAGGAACATTGAGATTCTCCGTGAGAGGACAAGTCATAATAACAAGAGAAACCGTGATGGGGACCGTATTCGACCGACAACTCAGGGTAGCAGTCAGAGAAGGTATGATCGGAAGGGTTATGACGGTCGCGGTTATAATAGGCGGGGTGGCAACAGTGATCAGAAGTCACGACATAACCAAGGTCAGCAGTACAACCGTTCTTCTAGGTCTTCAGGTCAGAAAAGATACTCAGACCATGCCTCCTCTCCTCCATGTGACATGTGTGGGAAACTTCATCCTGGCAAGGCATGTTATAGGGCTACTGGAGCTTGTTTTACTTGTGGTTTGACTGGGCATATGGCCAGGGATTACCCTAAGAATGGTGGAAACGATAGTAGGGGAAGTGGGGACGACAATCAACCTGATACTAAGGGGCGAGTATTTTCTTCAACCAAGGATCAGACGGCTAACTCTTTAGGTACCGTTTTGGGAACTCTCTTTTGAATGATCATGTTGTTTTTGTCTTATTTGATACGGGTACAACATATTTTGCGGTTTCTGTTTCATTTAACACCTTAGCATCTTCCCTACGCTACTTAATTATACCTTACCGATATCTACGCCTATGAAAAGTCTGACCACGAATATCAGAGTTGTCCGCTTCATTTTGATGATAAGATTCGTTTTGCTAATTTGCTTCCCTTAGAACTGAGTGATTTCAATTTTATTCTTAGTATGAATTGGTTAGCTGTTCATCGCGCCCCTATCGTTTGTCATACCAATCGTGTCATCCTTGATAATCCGAATAACCTTGAATTCATCTACCTATTTCAATTTCGAGGATGAAATTTTCTTTTTAGAGGGGAAGAGTTGTAAAACCCAAAATTTTGGTTTGTATTTTTTTTATTTCGTTGTTTTGAATATAACCTAAAGTTTAAATTATAAGTATTTGGTAATAAAACATTAGGTTATAAATAATTGTGCATTATTAAGTTATAATATAAGATATATAGTTTAAAAAATATATATATAAATTCTATATTATTTGCAAAAATCCGGCCCCTTATGTATATTTAGGAAATATATTGTTTTCTTTTTACAAAACATATTTTTGGTATTAAGTGTAAAAAGGTTTAAACAAATATTTGATAATCTCCTAAAACAATAAGAAGATTTTGTCTCCCCCTCTTCCCTCTTATTTAGCCGCCCCCCTCCTCTCTCCCATCACCATATTCTCTCAAAAATTTTACTCCCAAAAATCTTGTGTAATCATCTCTAGAATTTGCAAGAAGAAGTTGGTGATTCGGGTGAAGTTTTCCAAGCCTTGGTGTTCTTAGTGTGATCCTTGATTCTTGGTGTTTGTTCTTGTTCTTGTCTTCATCTTGGTCTCCATAGGTATTTCATGATTCTCTAATTCATTCTTTTGTGTTCCATGATTCCATGCAAGTTTTCATAAAATCATAAAGTAGTAAAAAGGAGAAAACATGTTTTTATGAACTTATTAATTTATAAATTGGGTAATCTGATTATTATGGCTTAAAATTATGTTTTGAAACCCTAGATAAATATTAATGGTGTTATTAATGAAATCATACATGATTAGAAACCCTAGGATGAGTTTTGGTAAAAGAATGGTTAAGGAATTAGGGTTTTAATTCGGGTTTGTTGGCTGTCCAGAATTTGAGTCATGTTCAACGGGGTGTAACTTGATGATAAAAATTGGTTTTAACATGATTCTTGAGCCTAAAGTGAAATTCAATGAGTCTAGTTTCTGGAAAAGTTGAGTTTATATTTTTTGAAGGTCGGGAAGGTTGATTTTTAATGGATATAAGATTAAGTGTCAAAACTGCAGATTCTGGCCGAAAATTTCAGTTGTAGTGTTTGATTTTTAATTCTCAAACCGTAAGGAGTTAGACTTTAAAATTTGATTTGGTAAATCTTCATGATATGTGCTACATCCATGATTTTTTTCAGAATTTTCAGAATTGTTTAAGTTGGGTTTTTACGCGTGAACTTTTCGAAGGTTCTGTCAGATCAAATTCGGGATCAGTTTTGGGTAACAAGGGTCAAAGGGATACTTAAACATGGAAATAAATTAAACCAATGATCATGGGTGTATTAGACATATGTAGGAACCTCTGTAATTTTTGGTGTAATTTTAGAAGATGTTTTTATGGGTCATTTATGTATGGAAACTTACCTTGAATAAGTAGTCAAAATCTGAAATTTTTGGAAACCTTAATTAGGTCAAGTAAACTTTATTTATGGTAAGATCAAATGTAAAACTACTTAAAAAAGATATGTAATATATGGTAATCATGGTTCTTGTAGATTCGGTGAAGGTGTTGTGATCTCTTGCTTTTGTGTTCATTTCTCTCCGATTGCTTATTCGTTAAGGTACAGATATTCCGTCCTTTTAGTAAGGACACTTCATTCTCTTTTGTTTGGCTACTTGATCTATTTGATATTCCTTTGAGTTGCTATCCGTAATCATGACTCGTTTGATGTTGACAATCCGTTTGATTCGATATTCGTTTGTATGAATCTGTTGGTTCTTGTTTGGAATATGCTACTAGATTCGTTTCCATATTTGGATTATTCGAAACTTGTTCACTTATATCTTTGCTTTAATCTTGCCCGAGCTATTTGTATCTAGTCATGGAGGTACCATGACCATGTCATTGATGCACCAATGGCATGACACTATCTGTGGCGGTGTGATTGGTCCACGGCGTTCCCTTTTGAATGATGGCCTTTGATTATTATTAGCTTACATATGTATGTATACTCGTCATTGTACTTGTGTATATGGATATGACTTTGTTTTGCAGGGAGCGTATGGATGCATCCTAGGTACTTTGTTCCGTTCAGTTCAGGTGAATGGTTGTGTGTGTGCAATACACCCCATTTCACATTTTGTAGGGTACATCTGGAGTCTGCAGCTCCCATGTATAATTTTATATGATATGATATGATACGATGTATGTTGGATTATGTAGTCTAAGCGTGTGGCATGCTTTAGACTTTTGTTTCGAGCTCGTGGGCACTCCTTTGTTATCCTTAATTCTTAATTATCGCTTTATATTTTGTATGACATTTTGTTTAGCAAATTCTCGTGATCCGTTTCGTTCATTCTTTTATCTTATTACCGTTGTTGTTATTATATCTGTTCACTGAGCGTTAGCTCAGCCGCATTTTCTTTTCCTGCGGCAGGTACTAAGCGAGAAGCTGGGATATGAGTGTTGAGAGTAGGAGCTTTTAGAGGACCCACCTTTAGAAGAACCCTTTTTATTTGGATTTATGTTTTAAGACCCTTTTCGTTTGAAGATTTCTTTCATTTGACTTTGTTACAATTTAATACTTTTGGAAGTCATTTTGTTTCATGACTTAGTATTTTTATTTAATAAAGTTTTCCGCTTGCGTTTATATGTTCTGATATGACACCATAACGTACCTCTTAGTCTCTTTATCAGAGCGGATGTTAATTCTACACGATGTTTTACAACTCCTAAGCAAGAGCACCTAAACGTTTGTAGTAGTAGTAGTAGTATAGGCAAGACTCAGGGGGTTGTTATCGTTCAATCGAGGAATAGGTTGGGAAGGCTTGATCACAGTTAAAGGAATTCTAGGGTTGTGGGAAGATTATTTTGTATTTTTTATATTTTATAGAACGCAAGTAAATCATATATTTGAGAGGGTGGTTGGTTTTAGCTATTAAAATAAATAATAATCTAAACTAAAGGTGATAAAAATATAATAAAAGACTGTGTTTATTTAATCATGTATTAGTCCCTAGATTGCTTCTTTGTCACACTTGTGATGATCTGTGTAATTATTTCCTAAGTCATGAACGAATTACACGAACCCGCCGTCTACTTAGTATTCCGTTAAGGCAACGCACAAGTAAGGTAGTATGAAGACTATTACAAGGCCCCTAAGGGTATACTAAGTGCCATGTGAAATTATATTAAGAAGTAGATCAACCATATTAGGGGCAAGGTTTAGTATGAAGACTGTTACGATGGTATCATTTCTATACAATCATGTTTTCCTAGACATATCAACAGCGATACAGATAAAAGCTGGTTTTCTAAGACCTAACATGTACATCCATCACAAGAAGCAACACCACTAAGAGCTACTGATAAGTGTAAAATACACATATCTGTTTATACCAAAATTAACCCTAAATGACCAAAAACACACTTAAAATGGCAAAAATATACTTGTTTTTGTGTTTTGTGTGTACAGGTACGGATAAGACAAAAATCATAAGAAAACCGTCAAAAACGGACAAACACGGACAGGGGGAATTTTTTGATTCTTTTTGTGAAAATTTTCTTTTTAAATCTAGTATTTTTGAAAAATAAAAGTAAAATTTTAGTGATAATTTTTAGAAAAAGTTTATTTTTGTTAATTCATTTTTCTTTAAAAATTCATAAAAAATTCAAAAATAGTTAAAAAATTCTAATTCTTTTTCCTAAAATTTTCTTTTTAAATTTGTGATTTTTAGGTATGAAATTTGTTAAAAGTAGTGCCTTAGACTTTAAATTTCAGTTTTAGCTTACGTTTTTGATTTTCATGTATTAAAATTTCGTGCTAGTTAATTGATTTTAGTTTGTGCTATTAAATTTGTAGTGTAATTCAAAATTCAAAAATCCAAAATTCAACTCCAATTTTCCGACTGTATCGATTTTCCAGCACAGCCTCGTTGGGGATAAACGACCCGGGAACATTCTATACTACTTCTCGGTATTATTGATTTTGTCTCTAGACTATCCTTACTATATATATTTTATATTTTATTATATATTATATGTATTTTAAGGTGTGGTTTGGACGGATCAGTACACATGGGCAAGGTCATTACATCATCAAACGTACCCTATTGGCTAATCCTAACAAGGAATGACACGGTGGCAAATGAAGAAAGCACAAAATTGATGGATTTTACATTGGATTCACTCACAGAACAAACACAAATGTCTCAATCACGAATTGCCACACTGGCAATCTGTGTGAGATCATTTAGTGATCTAACGGACAAGATCAAAGCTCCAATGATTGGGAAATTGAATGGTTTTGATTGAAAGGAGTGTGGGTAGCAAGGAAGACCTAGAAGGTTTAGTAGAAGGCTATAAATAGCCTCACATATTCACACACACGGATCTTATCTTTTTTTCCTTTTTCTAGTTTTAGCTTTTAGAGTTTTTAGCTTAAATTTGTAATAGCTTAATTTCCATTTCCGTTTTCCATTTCCAATTGTACTCTCAATTTCACTTTATTGTAATCAGTTTTATATCAATGAAATCTACTTTTGTTTTTACATAATCTCCTTACCTTACAAGCTCTCATATATTTCACATACACTTGTTACTATTGGATAAGCTCACAATAAGCTCTCTTAAGCTCTTCTAGTCTATAAGCTAGAATTGAGCTAACTAATTCAGCTTAATACTACTTAAACCTATTAATCAGTTAAACTAAAGTTAAATATGGTGAAATTTGGTTTTAAGCTATTGGATGATAGGGTAACAAGGGAAGACCCTATTGGACTTTACTAGCTTGTCTTCTAGACAAGCTAGAGCTGTTGATAAGCTTTTTGAGCAAATTGAACCTTTGTTTAGCTAAGGTTGATTGTAAGTTTTCATTTACTATTCCTGTTTTAATTTTCCTAGTTTAGATTTGCTTATCTTGCTTATAATCTGGCTTATTTGTGCTTATTTCCATCTATTTGTGCTTTTTGATCATGTTTAGCTATCTATTTCCAGTTTTTGTAGTTTAGATTTCATTTTGTTACATATTGTTTCATAAATCATAAAAAATCAAAAAATAGTTAGCATAATCATTAGATCTAAATTCTCAGCTTATTTGCTTATTGTGATTGATATAAGCTGTCTAACATCTGGTTATTAAGTTTTGAGCATTATTTTTCTTATTTGTTAGATCAAATGAAATCTGTCATGACTAAGGGGTGTTTGGAACTAGCAGTACTAACTTTAAGTTAGTACTGTTAGTGTCCTTTTGGTTCTGGTTGTTAGATTTAATCTTTAAAAGTTGATAATATGTGTAGGTTTTGTAGGATAGGATAGAGTAATCAAAGTTTTAATAGGTTAATAGCTATTTCATTTCATAAAAACTCTTAAAAAAATACATAAAGACTAGTTTAGCTTATAGCTTATAGATTTTGCTTATTAGCTAGTTTAAATTTGCTTAATAGGATTCTTATTAGTTTATTATCATCTGGTTTTCAAGTTTCAATCATTAGGATTAATGTTCATAAGCTTAATTAAGTTTTCATTTAAATAAAAGAGTGTTTGGATTAGTGTAATTTGACCTTCAAAAGTCAAAGGAAATTGATGAATGCTTTTGATCTAGTTTCTATATAGCTTTAAATCAGTAGAGAAAGTGTTTTCTTAATTTAGATTTCAAAAGTTAAAAAGTTAAAGCTCAATCTCTTTGTCTTTGCACCAGGGGATTTTTCCCTTTGATTTTGCTTGTGAAAAATCTAAACCAAGCCATCCAAGGTTTGGTTTGTGGTTGAATTGTGTTCAAACACACTCAAATAGAGTGTGTAATGCAGGTTGTCCCTTAGGGACACCTGAATTTGGTTTTACCTCTTTGTTAATTGCATCAGTAGTAGTAACTTCAGTTACTACTGCTGTCTTCTTAAGCCTCAATTAAGTTAGTATTAGTAGGACTTAGGATCTAAAATTCAGTAGGTTTTTAGATTACATATAGCTTAACTTAGATTAAAACTTGTTTTCTCATTTCTTGCTTATTTGCTTAAGTACATTTGCTCTTAAAGTTCATATAA
>BQNB010143959.1:0-16920 GCA_026074375.1 Tanacetum coccineum | reverse complement strand
GTGTCAAGGCTACTTAGATGATTCATGGTAGCTAGTATGATGAGTATTGAGGGCTAGAATTGTAGCTAAGAGAGGTGGAGGGTTGTTTAGAGGCCACGGCTAAAGAAAGAAAGACAAGGAGGTGATTTTTGCAACTTGGTGAGCAAGGTGGTAAATAAGGTGCTTGTAAGCTACTTGGGTGGCTGATTGGTGAGTCATAGTGGTGCTTGAGGTGTTAGGGTGCTAGCTTAGGAGTAAAAATGGGTCAAAATGGAAAGCAAATGGTGTCGGGTTGGTTTTGCTTTCGGGTTAGGGTTTTAAGGTTTTAATTCATGTTAGGGTTTAGGTTTAAGATAGTTTAGGGTTTAGGGTTAGTGTTAGGATTAAGGTTTAGGGTTTAGGATTAAGGTTTATGGCTTAGTTTTATGGTTTAGAGTTTAGTTTTAGGTTTAAAGTGAAATTAGAGTTTAGGGTTTTAGATTAGGGTTTAGGATGAATTAAGGTTTAAGGTTTAAAAGTCATGTATTAAGTGCTTGTACCTTGTACTAAAGTAATGGTAAGAAACCAAAGTGATTTAGGAGGTAAAATGACCTAATTTGACTTTCTTGCATTATTGACTTGTACATTGAGCTTTAGAAAGTTGTAACTTGATTTAAGAGGGAAAAGATATTCAAATGTTGTGTTATGATACATGTACACATGCTTTAAAGGCTTGTACATTCATTTTATATGTATACATTACATATAATTAGGGTTTTGATATAAACGTTAACGTTTAATGCTTGTTTTGATATAACGTTTTGAAAAGTACGTTAAATGGATAATGTACTTGGAAAAATGATATTAAGATATTGACTTGACATATTAGGATGTTTATATGATATAAACATAGATATAGATGGCATTGGTAGAGGTTGGGTGAGCTCGTTTACTTTAGAGATGCAAGTTACATTCCACAATGAGTTAAAACAAAATTTTCCCTGTAGAAAGGTGGTATATATAATAGATGGATATTATAGTGCATCTAGTTTAATATATGGATATTTACATTGATGAAAATTGTGGGTTGTTATTAAAAGCACGAAAAGCATATACTAGCACCTCACATAAGTGTTTGTGATTCTCTCTTTCACTCGGGTGTATAATAAATTATAACAACTATGAGAAACGAAAAATTAACACTCATTACCCGTCATAGCATATAAATTACCATAGGCTTGGTAAAGGATTAAACTTTCACCGCTAGACGCAAGTATTAATCATTACTATCAAAGAGGTCTTTTTAAAGGGTTGTGGGGTGTAGGTGTAAGATAACATTAACGGAAACGAAAATGGATGGGATACATTTGGGGAGTGACTTTTGGGTGAATTTGGAGTGGAAGGGTTAGCTAATTATTTACACGAATACACGTTGGTTGGGTTGCTAAACCAAAGACTCGGACAAGATATACAAACTCTACAAAACTCTACATCAATCACTTTATTTTTCTTTTCTTGACTATATGATAAACATAAACATAAGCAAATGGTAGCCAGTACACATTTTTTTCACTTTTTTTTATATATTTTTTTTGAATTTTTTTTCTTTGTACAATTTTGCCCTGTCATTGCTTAAACATATAATACATCATGGGGGTTTATAGATACACCCCTACACTTGAACTTTTACATACTCGATATTTAAAATATAACTAATGAACCGAATTAAGGCGGATCAACATAACATAGAGCTTAATAAGCTCTACTGGGGGTAATAAGTTACTTCTTCCCCAATTCTTCATACGATAAATACTACCGTGAATCCCAATCGTCCCAAAACTGTATTTACAAGGATAAGAACTTAGAAACTGTGTACTCAATAATTAACTTGGGTTAAAACAATAATGTACTAAAGGTGAGTACATATAAGGTAGGCTAAGGTGATTTAGGTGTAACAATTGATTCAAGGGTGACAATGCTCTTCATTAATAGTCTGGCTTAACCAGAAAATTACGAGAACCATGAAAAGGATAGGCTCGGAGGGTTATACTAGGGGTATCTTGCACTAAAAATGAGTGTGAAGCAAGGGTGTGGGATAGTTATATAGTCAGTGTGACCATAATAACAATTACAGGTTTAAACATGGGTTAGTCCTAGTGCCTCTTATCTAGCAAATCCTAATACTTACTATGCGGTCTCGGGATGCATCACAAAACAAGTTTTACAATTTAATATACTACCAGTACACTCATATATTTTAATACCGATACCAATGCTCCAGAAAAGGCGACTAAGACCATACTTACACATTCATAATGACAGAATAGACACATATGACTGCATTCGAACCTTAACTTGAGAAAGCTAAAAGTATAAATTATCTTGGATATCAAAAATGGATACCCGAATTCCTATAGATCTAAAGGCGAACCTCACATTTTTGGGGTGGAATTTTGAGGGTTTTTATGACAGTCATATACATTCCTATCCATGAGACACTATTAATACTCGGTTTTCGTCGGTATGCGTCATAAAAAAATTTAAAATTTGGGTCAAAATTACCTTTTATGCTACGTTTTGATTTACTACCCATCATTTTAAGGAACAAGCAAATGACAATTGAAAGAATAGTTTTTAAGGCTTATTTTCCCCCTACACTTAAGTTAAACATTGTCCCCAATGTTCTATAGAAACACCCATAAAAACGAATAAAGGGAAAAGAAAACAAGTAAAAGAAACTAGTACTCCCCTGGTTTGCTCAATAATGGAGAAGAAACATGCGATAACTGGTTAAATCATCCTCCAAGAATCGTCTAATGAAATTTCCTAAGAACTTCCAAGCTTCTTCTCATCAAATATAACCTGCAAATCAAAGACAAAGACAACTATACCAAGAGTAAAATTGGCGGGATAATGATATATACAACAAAACTTTAGGGTTGACTCTATGAAAGCAGTAAAGATAGGATGAAAGCGATGATATAATCATAGGTTTCTGCAGGTTTACAAGAAAATTATAAATTTTAGATATTGCACATTTTATTTTTTGAAAATAATAGAAGAATGTCGAATTTTCACGTGGCTGGGGGAGTGATGTCGTCAGGATAAATCCTGATGCCGTCTCCAGCCACTGTGAAGATTTCGTCTTCGTTTTTCTTGAAAAATTTCCCGCACGCAATTTTATTAGATATATCTTGTGTAAAATACTGTATAAAACCTGAGATTAATCATTACAATCATATGACTCGAAACTGACGCGAATTAATCTAAAAAATTTATTTTATATTTTTGAATTGGTTCTTATAAACCGAATATTTTCCCCTACACTTATTTTATGCAAAATACCTTTGATTGTCAATAAGATGAAGTTAAAAATAAAACAAAGCATGATTACAAAATAATTCAAACATAAAAGAATAAACGATAAAGAATTAAAACATAAGACACTTTAAATGCGAGAAAATAAAATATTAGGTAAATGAGACGTGTTTGGGTTGCCTCCCAAGAAGCGCTTGTTTTTGTTCGAGTCACGAGCCTGACTCTACCCTTATTTAACAGATAAATGGGAGGGTACCCATACATTTGAGTTCAAGTGCGGGTGATAGTAACGGTACACACCATTGTTGTGAGAAGGGGTCACATGCTGAAAAATTAGTTGTTGAATTATATCCTCCGAATGGTGAGTTTCTTAAATCCTAACCTTCTCTACTTCTTTTGGCCTAACGGGTGAAATAAGTCCTCTTCCTAGAAAAGAAACTTCTTTAGATTCTAATTCCCAATCATTTTCTATCATCTCTGTATTCAAAAAATCAATACCCAGGGATCCACTTTGTCCTAATAAACTTGGTTTAAATCCATAATGTTTCTTAGGGTCATTTAAACATGGGTGATAACAGCAAGATATATCCTTAGGATGGAAAAATGCCGCGTGAGGTGAAGTCCGTATAGAAATGGTCAAGGGATCTACTATCTTCATCCTAAAACTATCCAGACTAAGTGGTTTGATGGGGGGTTCGGGGCATCTTTCGTCTCCAAGACTTATATCTATGGATGGATAATTTGTTAAGGGTTGTGGTTGAGTCTTTGGTTCATCAAAACTAGGAACTTCCCTAGAACTAAGAGGAATGTCATGATTACAAGTATTCAAGCCTAATCCTATAGTTTTGTTTCATCTAAAGATTCTACCTCCATTGGGGTTCCTAAAGTCTCTTCTACTTCTTCTGGGTAAGTCACGAGCGGTGTGTATTCCTCAAATGATGGGAGAACTTGTGAGGTACTTTGTGGGCTTGGATTTTCCACCTTATCCCATGCTATACCCTTATGCATCTCAACCCAAACATTCTCATCTCCAAACAATCTTTTGCTTAAGCCTTCAAATTTGCTAATTCTTGTTCAGAAATAATGTTTGGTGGGTTGTCCCATTCTTTTTGGCCTTAAGTGAAATTTTCTACGACTTCCCATGCTTCTTCACCATTTAATTTCCTAAGGTTCCTGTCTGCTTCAAAGTCAAGGTCCATTCGGGTATAGTCGTCGACATGATCATAAAAGAATTGAGTAAGGGACAATAAATCGAGGCCATGATGAAGGACTCCTTGGATTAAGTTTTTAAAATGAGTCCAGGCATCTTAGATAGATTCATCTTGATGTTTTTGGAACATCAAGGTATATCTTTAGAATGGGAAGGTTATGTTTTGTGGTGGGTTTTGAAAGAGTGAGGTAGGTGGTCTTTCATACATCATGATGGTGAACGAAAGAGTTACAAACAAAAGGCACAAAGAAAAGATAGACTACAAGAAAGCTAATATACTGAAAATAAAATTCTCATTTGATATGAATCAAGTGAATAGACCTAAGTTAAATAATGGTCGAAACCTAACTATTCCCTGGCAGCGGCGCCAAAAACTTGATGTGTGCGGCTATCGTAAAGACTTCTACACGAAGTTTTACAACTCCCTAGATAGTGTACTTAATCATTGTAGCGTAGTATAGGAAAGACTCGAGGGTTGTTATCGTTCTCTAGGGGAATAGGTTGGGAAGGCTCGAACAGGGCTTAGCCAAGATCTACGAGATTGAAAGGAGATTCTTTTTGTATTTTTATATTTTATAGAAAGTAGGTAAAATCATTAGTTTGAGAGATTGGTTGATTAACTAATTAATTTAACTAAATATAACATATGCTACTGGTGATAACTTTATAATAAGATAATGTATTTACTTAATCATGCATTACACATTAGATTGCTTCTCCTGATCATGTTGCCTTGTCACACTCATGATGATCTGTGTAAGTATTTCCTAAGTCATGAACGAATTACACGAACCCTCCGTCTATTTAATATTCCATTAAGGCAACACACAAGTAAGGTAGTATGAATACTATTACAAGGCCCCTAAGAATATATTAAATGCAATTGAAATATCTTGAGAGGGATCAACCATATTGGGAGTAAGGTAGTCTGAATAATGTTACCAAATGGTATCCTTTCTACACTTCTCACATTTCCCTAGACGTCTATGCCAATTTAATATCTTATGGCTTGTTTTTAAAGCCTAACGCGTACAATCATCACAAGAAGTAACAATAAAAGGATATACAATTAACTTTCATGCAATCATAAGTAAATACAAGGGAGGGTTTAGCCTAACATGTTATAAAGGAAGCAAGAACATAGATCAATCAAACAACACAAAGACATATTGAATGATTAAAGATAAATAATCTTACTTGATCAAAACATGGATTAAGGTCAGTTACAATAGGCTTTTTAAGCCCTAAAGACGGCCTAAAAGCTGACAAAATACTTAGGGTTCGGCTCCCCAAAAGTTATAAGTTACACACTTAAAACCCTAATTTCGGTTTTGTATATATAGAGAAATCGCTACGACGGCGTCCAGTAGTAGTCGCGGCACTGTAACAAGATAGAATCTTCTAGGTCTGATTTAAGTCGATTACGTCCTGACACCGTCGTCAATTCTCTGACGCCGTCACTAGAAAGATCGCGACGACGTCACTTTATGCTTGCGACGCCATCTCCACACTCTGTGAGCACGATTCTTCAAGAGATTTGGTGTAGGTCCGTATTCTCGTTTGTTTCTTCTCCAAATGAGCCCAAGTCACGTGTATTTCCTCCAAATGTCATCCAAGTGCTAAAAACTTGAAAACAAGCGATTGAGCACATAATCTGGGCATATTTGCATGATTTAAGGGGTTAAATGAGCCTGAAATAGTGTATAAAATAACACCTCATCACATACCAAACTTTCATATTGATTCAAAATATAAGTGTGAAACATGTGTTGAAGCCAAACTTACAAGATCATCTTTCAAATCGGTTAAATGAAAAACCGAACCACTTGATATGATACACACAGACATATGTGATTTGAAATCACTACCCACAAAAGGTGGCAATAAGTACTTTATCACGTTTGTTGATGATTGTACAAAGTATTGCTACGTTTACTTGTTAAAAGTAAAGATGAAGCTATAGACAAGTTTATTTTATACAAATTCGAAGTTGAAAATCAACTTGGTCAGAAAATCAAGGTTGTACGAAGTGATAGAGGAGGTGAAGACGTGTCTCCATTAGCTGATCTATGTGTGAAACATAGAATCAGACACGAGTTTACTGCTCCTTATTCACCTCAGCAAAACGGTATTGCCGAAAAGAAGAATCGTGCCTTGAAAGAAATGGTTAATGCCATGTTGATAAGTTCTGGTTTAAGCCAGGACATGTGGGGGGGGGAAGCCATTCTAACGGCTACATATCTTTTAAATAAGATACCTCGTAAGGAAAAAGAAGAGACCCCTTATGAACTGTGGATGGGAAGAAAACCATCATATCAGTACTTACGAGTGTGAGGGTGTCTAGCCAAGGTAGCTGTGATGACACCCAAGGCCCAAATAATTGGACCTAAATCTGTGAATTATATATTCATTGGATATGCTAAGAATAGCAGTGCTTATCGTTTCATTGTACATGACTCAAAAAATCGGGATATACAAAAGAATGTTGTAATGGAATCAAGGAATGCTTCCTTCTTTGAAAATATATTTCCTTGTTTAACGAAGGAAACTAGAAGCTCATCTAGATTAGACGATGAAGTCGTCCAAGATAAGAGACAACGAGATGATAATGATCTCCATGATGAGAGACAAGATCAACTCGAGGAAGAAGAGGTTGAACCGCGAAGAAGCAAAAAGGCAAGAACCGAGAAATGGACCTGATTTTGTTTCTTTTATGGTAGAAAATAAACCCACGTCTTATCGAGAATCGATAACTTCCTCAGAAGGGAATCATTGGAAAGAAGCCATTAAAAGTGAAATAGATTCTATTTTACAAAATCATACGTGGGAGCTCGTGGATTTACCTCCTGGTTGTAAACCACTAGCTATAAATGGATTTTCAAAAGAAGATGAAAGCAGATGGCACCATTGATAATTACAAAGCAAGTTTGGTAATCAAAGGATATAGACAACGTGAAGGTCTATTACTTTGATACGTATTCACCCATTACACGAATAACCTCAATTAGAATGGTACTTGCTATTGCCGCATTAAGAAATTTAGAAGATCACCAAATAGATGTAAAAACAGCATTTCTAAACGGAGATTTAGAAGAAGAAATATATATGAACCAACTTGAGGGTTTCATAGCTCCTGGACAAGAGAGCAAAGTTTATAGACGTGTTAAGTCATTATATGGCTTAAAGCAAGCTCCCAAACAATGGCATCAAAAGTTTGACCACACCATGTTACAGAGTGGATTCAAAATTAGTGAATGCGACAAGTGTGTTTATGTAAAAGACACAAGTAGTGGATATGTGATCTTGTGTTTATATGTTGATGATATGCTTATCATTGGCAGTACCGACAAGATGATCAAATCTACTAAACACATGTTGAAATCAAAGTTTGACATGAAAGATACGGGTTTGGCTGATGTGATCCTTGGAATAAAGATCATACGAACTCATAATGGACTTGTGTTAAGTCAAGCACATTACGTGGACAAAATTCTTAATACTTATAATGCAGGCGATTCCGGCCTAGCTAGAACTCTAATTGACACCAGTATGCATCTATCTAAAAATAGAGGCGTAGGTGTTGCCCAATTAAAGTATTCAAGAATTATTGGCATGTTAATGTATTTGATGATAGGTACCCGACCTGACTTAACATATGTTGTTAGCAGGCTAAGTATATATACTAGTAATCCAAGTGATGCACATTGGAAAGCTATGACTAGGGTACTTTATTATTTGAGATACAGTCGCGATTATGGGCTGCATTATGATAGATATCCTGCTGTTATTGAAGGATACAATTATGCAAATGGGATATCTGACATAAAGGATTCTAGATCGACTAGTGGATATGTGTTTACACTAGAAGGGGTTGCTATATCTTGGAAGTCTTCCAAGCAAACTGTTACAGCTAAGTCCACGATGGAATTAGAATTTACCGCGTTAGATAAATGTGGAGAAGAGGCGAAATGGCTATGTCAATTCGTAGAGGACATACCAAGGTGGCCTAAACTGGCAACGGCCATTAGTATACATTGTGATGGTCAATCGGCAATTGACAGGGCTCATAGCATAATGTATAATGGAAAGTCCAGACATATCCGTCATCGAAATAACTTGATACGACAACTACTCTCAACAGGAGTTATCTCAATTGACTATGTGAAGTTAAAGGATAACATCGCGGATCTGCTTACGAAAGGCTTAAGCAGAGAGTTAGTAAGTCTTCTAAAGGAATGAGTTCCTATAAAGGAAAACCTAACCCAGTTGACTGGAGATCCCAAGATCTGGGTTCAATAGGACAACCTAATCATAGAAATGCAGGGGAAGTCACGTCAATGTAGGAGATTTACTTAATATAGTAACTTCCTAGTCCATTCCTATAACAATGTGACTTGTTGAGAGGTTAAACATATGGCTTTAATGATTCAAGATGAAATCACAAAGCCTAATGATTCAAGATGAAATCAGATAACATATGTTTTTAATGATTCAGGATGAAATCACCTATGTGAAAGAGAAGTGGGGTCGCTTCGAAGGGAATTGTGGGGGGCGCAATTCCTAAGAGCTCTTGCGGAACCAGGCTAGTGTTCATGACCATAACGAGCACGACTATGAGGACTTGACAAGGTCAGGGAGAGTCTTGTGTGAGTGTGTATTGTCATTTACATAAACAGATGTTGAGTTTAAGGACATCGTGTCTACTCAGATCTAGGAGACTAAGTGCATCTCACAAGGGAAGGTTCAAAGGGTCACACCTACCTATCCTATGCAGGACTTAACCGCAAAAATTTCGCCAAAACTTTTGTGTGTTTTTGAACGATCTCCATTCATGTGGGGGATTGTTGGAAAAATGTTTGTT
Organism: Tanacetum coccineum; assembly: GCA_026074375.1. NCBI lineage: Eukaryota > Viridiplantae > Streptophyta > Magnoliopsida > Asterales > Asteraceae > Tanacetum > Tanacetum coccineum. Next base: position 7,573 of record BQNB010143959.1, on the reverse strand, counting down.
GAAAATGAATTTTCACAAACTTTGGACACTATTTAATATATGTATTTGTTATATATATTTTCATTAGTTAGTAGCATTGCATTCTCCTTGAAGATAGATTCGCAACGAGCTAAAGTATGTCCAAAATAGAGTTAATATGAATGAGATATCGTGTCTCAAAGTGAGGCACTTGAAAAACAAAATGTGGAAATTGGGAGAGTATCCCACATCGCCCCATGAAGGAAATGAGAAGATGTTTAAATAGAATTCTTGGTTTCTACCTTCAAATTCCTTTAGGTTGGTTATGCTCCCACACCTACGTGCGCGCGCAGGGGGGGGGGGGGGGGTGTAGAAAATAGGATTTCTGAGCCAAAATGGGTTTGAAGCTTCTGAACTCATGCGAGCCCGCGCGACCTGCGGACATGAATGCAGCTCCGAAAGTTCGCCTATGCATGAGTCTTTTTGCTGCAGATTTCGTTTCCATTAATAAGTCTCCATATTTTGCATCCACTTATTTTTAGAACAGATTTAAACTTGGAGACAAAGTTTAACAGAATCAGTTCTAATTAAATAGAATATTTTGAACTGATTTTAACTTTGATCACAAGTTTACAGAATCAGTTAAAATAAATGGGATATATCACAATCGGTTTATTTTTTAGGTGATATTTTGTCTTGGTGACCAAGACAAGTTTTCACTATAAATTAAACCCTTCTCATTTAGTTTTGATACAACCGAAAAAAAAACACAGCTCCATAGCCTTTGAGTTCCAGCAATCTCGTCGATCAAGAACACACAGCTTTCCGTGATTTTTCAGGCATTTGTCAAGTCAAGCTGTACAACAGCTTTGCACGTCGTACCCTAGGAAACAGACGGCGAATCTGTTTTAAGGGAATCGTGTTAAACACGAGCCTCGTGCCTCGACCATTTTACTGCTTTCATTTATTTATCGTTCATAGTGTCTGTCTTCTGCTTCTACCCTATTATGTCTATTATTTAATTTTCTATATTTTATTTTTTGTTAATTTAATTTATTGTATTATAATTCGATTTTATTAATAAAAGTGTAACAGTTTTCCTACACAAAGATGGCAAGATTGAATGTAAGCTGATACCTCTTGATATAGCTTTTGTTTTTTAGTCAAATCCGCAGGTCGTCTTCATTTTCATTGAAAATTGTTTGTTATGGCGCAGTTTGGAAGAATGTATATGGCGAACTTACAATGATGCGGATGCTGAAACTATTATCAAGTATGTTGAGGTTCTCAAGGATGAACATATAAAGCCAGGTGACACTTCCCTGTACATAATTTTACCTAATGGCTCAACAACGGTTAGTCCAGCTACATATTTTGCGTTTGTTTCTATGTAGGTCAATGTTGTTGGAGATTGTATCATACCTGAAGCTCTAATCGGGGTGATAGAGACCAAGAAATGGGGACCTACACAACAATATCGAGTAGAGAGCAACAAGGTCACTGAACCATCAGAGTTTGCAAAGCACTCGCTTTATAGTTTTGACCAAGATATCATGTTGCACCTTCAGAGTGTATATACGCTTTCCTTTATCATGTGTAGGAATTTTAATTTATGTTCTTGGGGTCTTTAGAGCGTGCTTCTTAGCAATTTTTTTACTTACAATATTTGCTTATACGTTTTTAAGTTTTCGGTGCTCCTGATGTTGTTCATGAATCTTTAAGATTGGTGTGTGAAGGACTTGAAGCCTTGGAGGTTAGTTGCTTTCTGTTATAGCAATACAACTATTATTAAGTGTTTGTCATAAGTACTATTCTCTTATTATGGAAAATTTGACTTTTATGCAGAAAATGAGAGACATTTTTTAGATGGACTCTGACCAAAAAAGGAAGAGTACTAAAGAGGAGACAATATGTTTGGCCGAGGAGCAGAAAGCAAGTCGAATGACATGAGGTGTTGCTTGCATCATTTTAGCTGCAACTGGATGCACACTTTGTCTTTAAATGTTTTGATTTATGTGTAGATATGGAAAAGACAATTTTATTTTGGGGTCACGTTTTTCCCAAACTGATTATTCGCAGATGAACAGGTTTAATAAGCAATCCCAAATTCTTATTTTTTTAATCTCAACTGTAAAATGGTTGTTGTGCTACACTTGAAATAAGTTGAACGATCACTGCATCTATGGAACACATCACATATTTAAACAACTCTTTCTTGATTGACTGAAAAACATATCTTTTACTTTAATAACATTTTAAGTCGGCTCAATGTGGATATGGTTTTGAAAGATTGATTATAATAATGGCAGATTTAATGGTTCAGTTTCAATGATATATCATGGTTGCTTTGCCATAGTTACTTGGATACATAGATAAATGCACTATAGAGCATATCCAAACCCCCATTTATTTTGCTATTTTGTCAAATGTTTATGTTTCACATATATAATGTTTGGGCTAAAATGGGTCATCATGAGTACAGTTTGGGTTTGATTCACATAATTAAAAGTTCGATTTTTCTCAAAAAGAAACCCGATGCAACGCACGGGTATTAACGCCTCGTTATTTAAGATGTGTAACTTTTTTAGACACTCTGAAACAATATTAGTTTTGTACTACTTTTGGTAAAATCTTTGGGTAACACCAGCATTTTTGACTTTTTGTGCTATATTAACAGCTAAAATAACACTCTATTTGGATCAAACATATATTACGTTTAAATACAAACATACTTTATAACAAATTCACATGACAAATCGTATCGTTTTTTAATTGCCATCACCTAGCCACTTTCACACGTTGATAGTACCGTCGCGACAAGAAACACGCATGAAAGAGTAGAAAGACGGCATTCACGCGTCATAATTTGCAGAAAATTGAACCGAACCAACCGTTCAACATGAAACCATACTAACTCGACCAGAAAAACTAAAAAAAACTTGATTTAACCGAGAAAGGAACTTGATTTATGATTCGGTTTTAGAAACCATGATTAATACTATGGCTAAGGGTCAGGGTCATCCCTGAATTTCAAAAAAAATTGAAGGCTCTTTACAAAATTAGATAACGAGGTGTTTCGAGAAAGAATGTTATACATAAAATGTCACCGTTTATAAGATATAATGCAATTAGTTATATAAACGTTCAACATATTACTCATTTCAAATATTTTCTCATCTAAATATTTTTTTCTTCGTGAAAAATATGTGTACCCATGCTTAAAATTGTTAACGATACAAATTTTAAAGCCCCTAAAATTTTTGGGGCCTAAGCGGTCGCCCACTTTGCACATCCTCAAAAACAGCCCTTCTAAAGGTATTTGTTTAAGCTTATATAGTTGGTTTATGGTTTATTTTGATTTTTTTCGGCTTTATCATGTTCTAATAAATATATACAAGCCAAAAAGTTTCAAAATAAACCCAAAAAGTAGAAACTCATGAAGCATAAGCCAAAAACCAAAGGTAAAAGCTAAAAATACTCTATGTACTATTTCAGATAACTTATTTTACATAATGAATTCTTAAATGTGTTATTATACCTAGTGCCATGTCAATATAGAATGAGTTATCTGGGATAGTACATAGAGTATTTTTAGCTTTTACCCTTGTTAAAAAGAAGGTTTCACTAGGTATAATGACACATTTAAGAATTCATTATGTAAAATGAGTTATCATAGAGTATTTTTAGCTTTTACCCGAAACCAAATAAGCCATAAACCGGCTGTATGAAGTGATAAAATTTCCTTACGCAGCAGCAAGAAGTCATGCTTATCTTGACTACTATCGAAACCACATCCCGCCAAACACGCAAAAAATACAAAACCAATTAAAAGAAAAAGAAGTTTGGTAAGCATGAACCCGTTGACTCTCCCTCAAACTCCAATTCATTTCATACCAATTTATTGAATTAAACTTCAACGATATATAATTCGCTCCATTCATCTCACTAACTACCTCTCAACTAACCTTTATTAATCTCTTGCTGTGGATCGGGTCGGGTCGGATCGGATCATAAATCATGTTGTTGTCTCGCCGGATTATCCGTGGCCGGAGCTTTTTACGTCACCTCACGGCAGCAGCACCGTCGGTTGTGACGACTGATATAAAATCTACTTCAGTTAACCGATTTTCATCTTCTGTAAAGTCAAAGTTTGACTACTCTCATAAGGTTCATATTTTAAGATGCATTTGTTACATCTGTGTGTGTTTGGATCTAAGTTTTGTGCATGCATTGTTTTTTTCTAATCAAAATGCATTTTTTTTAGTTATATGTATCCTCGTTAGTTTCGGATTATTTAATAACTAACTTTTTAAATTTCGGTTATTTTGTGTATCGAATCAAGTATTTTTTTGGGAATCGATACACAGAATAATCGAAATTTAAAAAGTTAGTTATTAAATAGTCCGATTCTGATTCTTAACCTAGGATACTTACCAACTTTTTAACGTGACATGTATAAATAAAAGTACTTTTAGTTTGGTGAGATGCAAATTTTGGAAAAACTTTGTTATTATCAATTTTGGATAAATTATTACAGTATATGTTTTAGATTATAATGCAATTTGGATCATGATGTGATTGTGATTTTTGGTATGTAGTTGAACAATTTGTACAATATGAACGGTCGTTATTTCTCGAGTAGTGCAGTGGATAGTCAACCGATTGATGGGATTGTGGACATACCATTAGCGCAAACTGGTGAAGGTATTGCGGAATGCGAGCTACTCAAGTGGTTTGTCAATGAGGTGAGTCATTTCGGTTTAATATTCAATATTCAGTGATATGATGAATCTAGAATTCCTATATGAAATTTATATGAAGATCGCAGACTTACTTTAATTATTAAATACCTAGTTAAGCACAAATATGCCCCCAAACAATTGTGTTTCAAATTGGTTTCTATATATGAGATTGGACTTTTTTCCGGACGGAGGTCAGCACTGTATACAGATTTTTGTCAGAAAAAGCGAGTTCTGATGCTAGATGTGCTTAGTTAGAAAAGTAATACGATAAACACTCATTTACCCAGTCGATGTGATATAATCATGTTTCATGTTCGATGCATTTATCTAATGTATATCCATTAATTTGTTAATACCGTGCATCGTTTAGTTTATGACTCCCATGGGTGCACACCATCAGGCCCGGATATCTACATGTGCCACATGATCGGTTGCACAGGGCCCATCAGACTCCAGGGGCACCAAATTTTCTATAATATGTATAGTAGGAATAAGCCCAAGACTGTTTTATCCTAATGAGACACAGCTGACACACATTGCTTTTTGACTTCCTGTGGTTTTTGTTTTGTAACCAGTACGTAGTATATTACTAGTATAAAGTGACTATAAACTTCCTTTGTGACATCATCTTATCAAAAGCAAAGCATGTACGTATTTGTTTTATATTTTTGTTTTCTTTATTAGTCATATAAACATCAAATCTAACTAATTTTAATTGGTGTGATCTATGGACTATGGATTACATGTAGATTTTAAGGCAATAGACACAATTATCCTAGTTGAAAGTATAAACCGTTAAATCAAACAAAACCAATTTGCTTTAGGGGCCTCATTTGGTTAGCCGAACACAGGGCACCCAAAATCCACAGGACGGCCCTGCACACCATGGGCAGGATATGGAAATGATATATTATCATATTGCTGAACAAACGTGTTTTTCAGGGAGACGAAGTTGAGGAATATCAACCTCTATGTGAAGTTCAAAGTGATAAAGCAACTATAGAAATAACAAGTCGCTACAAAGGGACAGTTGCTAAGGTTTTGCATACTCCCGGTGACATAATAAAGGTAACACACTAATGGTACCCCTAACATAGATCTTTTCTGGTTTCTCCTTTGGTGGCTTGTCTAATAACTAGAGAATGTTATAACTGCTGTATCGTTGCGTATCATATTTAGATATAAGATTGCCGTTTGTCTTTATGTCAGGTTGGAGAAACTCTATTACAATTAACGGTTGATGATACTTCAATTTCGTCTGATGCATCAGAGACATCGTTAGGTTCTGAGACATCTGATTCTGATGACGAGAAGTCAGAGTTCAAAAAGAGTGGAGGTTTATCCACTCCTGCTGTTCGAAGTCTTGCAAAACAGCATGGTATTGGTTTAGACGATGTCATTGGAACTGGTAAACAAGGAAGAATATTAAAGGAAGATGTCCTCAAGTATGGTGTGGAAAAAGGCATTATTGAAGATAAACCTGGAATTTTCAATCCTGGTTCTATCGAACCAATGGAGGGACCAGAAGAAAAACTCCATGAGATAGCTGATTCTATCTATCACGATAAAACATTAACTTTAAGGTATGTCTAAATGATATCATGTATTTGAATAAACTTTAAATCAGAGATAATAAACTCTTAACAATTATGAGTAATTTGTGTCTTTGCAGGGCTTATCAGCGAGCAATGGTCAAGTCAATGACTGCAGCTGCAAGTGTACCTCACTTCCATTACGTGGAAGAGCTAAACTGTGATGGGCTTGTACAGCTTAAAACAGCTTTCCAAAAAGCTAACACTGATCCAGATCTCAAGTTCACGTTCCTCCCCATATTGATAAAGTCCCTTTCTCTGGCTTTGACTACACATCCATTAGTCAATAGTACCTTCAATTTGGCAAATTATGAAGTCACCCTAAAAGGTCCAATACATTCAAATTTCACACAATTTGCTCCACAATTCGGAGTTTTGATCTTTCAAACGCTTTTATTGATGTTTTTATGGGTCATTGTAGGGCATCACAACATTGGAATTGCCATGGCTACACCATCTGGACTAGTAGTACCAAACATCAAAAATATTCAAACTCTTTCCATATTGGAGGTTAGTATTTTCTCAGGTCGTTATTTTTTATCACTGCAATAAGAAACATGTAAATTGAGTTGGAGAACCTAGTGAATCTGTTCAATGTTTGCTACAAATATTTGATATGGTATCTGTTAATGGTTGTGTAGATAACTAAGGAACTATCACGCCTACAAAAGTTGGCAATGGCAAACAAGCTCCCCCCTGCAGATATATCTGGTGGAACCATAACTCTGAGCAATATTGGATCGATTGGTGGGAAGTATGGTTCACCTCTCATTAATGTTCCTGAAGTTGCCATTATAGCCCTTGGTCGAATTCAGAAGGTTGCTCAGTTTAAGGATGATGGAACTGCTTACCCAGTCTCTATTATGACAGTAAGTCTTCTTAACATGTATTATTTTCTCGTAATGTGCTGCAACTTAATAAAATATTTGCATTAGTCATCTGCATATTACTTGGTCATGGCATGTATGTTTACTGTTTTGGAAATGATAAGCAGAAATATATAAGAAGTTGAATTGTTTTCATTTGTTATATCATAAATTAACTTGTTTTCCTTTTATTAACTTTAGGTGAACATAGCAGCTGACCATAGAATTCTTGATGGAGCAAATGTTGCGCTGTTCTGCAAAGACTGGAAGTTGTACATTGAAAAGCCGGAGTTGCTCTTGCTGCATATGCGATAATCTGACACCATCTTCTTAGTCGAGATCTAATATTTCTCGCAAGCCATTTGGGATCATGCTTGTGACGAGTTTCTAGGCCAAATTAAGAGCTGTGGTCGAT
>BQNB010143957.1:0-16920 GCA_026074375.1 Tanacetum coccineum | reverse complement strand
AAAAAGAGAATTGGGCTAGTGGGTTATTTGGTTGGGCTTATGTTTATTTAAAAGAGTTTAATTGAGTGAAATATGTAAGTGGGTTGATCCAGGCCTACTAGGTGGGTACGGGTGGGCCCACTTTTGACAATTTAGGCTTTCGGGTTCGGTTTTCAATGCTCTTTCCAATGCCACTTCTTGGGGTTGACTTTGACTTTGACTTTTTGACTTTTTACTTTCACACCCTTTCCGTTCTCGAGGTCGATTTTGTCATTTTGGCTTTGATTTTTGTCCTTTTCTTGGATATCCGTTACCTGCATAATATAAATGCAAACATACAAATACAATGTATTTTTGGTATGTTTTTGGTCATTTAAGTCCGGTGTTAGTGGTCAAAAGTATATGTAATTAAACACATACCAAGTATCAAAACCTTCTTCTTCCAATTCGTCAGCATGATATAATCCCAATCTCCTAGCAAATTCCAACAAAGTTAGACTATGAGCACGTCCTCCTAGTCTAAAACTGATTAACTTTCTTGACTGTAATTCATTATCCGCACATACTTCATCAAACTCATAAGTAGCATAGAACTCACGGCAAAGTTCTGGGTAGATAGGCTCACGGATGTTAAAAGCCCTTACCCAAGCCACAAAAAAGAATACCTCCTATTTGGTTTGAGCTTCCTTCAAACTAATTTTTAACATTTGATCAATCTCGTCCCCATAACCAATTTTGTGTAACAACTACCAATCCATGATTTGCGGCGAGTAAATGAGTTTTGGGAGCAAAGTTGCCAACCTAGAGTTATAACGAGACTTTGCTTCTCCACTACAACCTGATTGATATTTTTTTTTCAAACTATATATAATAAAATATATAATAATATATATAATCTAAAAAAACAATAATAATCAATAAAACCGGGAAGTAGTATAGAATATTCCCGGGTCGTTTATCCCCAACGAGGCTGTGCTGGAGAATCGATACAGTCGGAAGATTGGAGTTTGAATGAGAGAAATGATTTGAGAGTGTGGAAAGGCGAAAATTCAAAGGAGTTGCGATATCTCACAAATGGTTCTCGAAGGAAGTACATCATCTGGATGACCTCTTACGATCTGATGAATAAATGCGAAACGTTATGATGCATATCAGATCGGCACAAGCGCATCAAAACCTTAGAGCCGATTTGGTCGAACACTTGTCTCGTAATGTTTAATTTTTGCTTTAATTGTGATATTTTTAATATTCGAAGTCTATGTAATATTTTTAATTTATGAATAAAAGTTTTAATTTCATACGCTTTACGTTTTTAATTTCGCACGTTTACGTTTATGAATATAAGTATTTAAATAAAAAAAATGGGTATGAACGGTGAGTTAGGTGTGACCAATACAGATGAATGGTGAGTGTGGGTGAGTTGAAGTGAGAGGAGAGAAAAAGATGATGTGGCGCTGAGGTAGATAGTGAGTTCACCTTACCACTCCATTCAGCCTTACATTCGTGTCAAAAACTATTGTCACCTTACATCCTCCGTTAGCCAAGCATTAGACATAATACATCCCTGAGGACGAACAATGCAAATACTTTTCCGTTATCTTCTAACGAGGGATGTATTTTGCAGTTTACTTTTATACTTTACTTTTATTATTATTATTATTATTATTATAATTATAATTATTATTATTATTATTATTATTATTTATTATAACCTTGGTTTAAAAATGCGTGCATTATTGCGTAAATTGCACGCATCATTGCATTGCATTTAGTATTTCGCATCATGGTGCCTAATGCAAGGCCATCACATATTGCGTTCGCATTATACCGTAATTTACCACAACTGTGTAATGCTAACAACGGTCGCAATAGTCGCAATCTAGAATTTAGATCATTTTAGTCAAAATTAAACCATATAAAAGATACCTAGATGTTTTAATGGCCGTTCAAAGATACAACTTGTTAAAAGACGTAAAAAAACAAACACAATAAGAAAATATAGTATCTTGTGTTTTGCTAATTGTCTTATGTCAAGCTTTGATTTTGATTTAATTGTCCTAAAAATGGATTATTTGCCTAAATTTAATATGCTAGTAGCTTGTTTTGTAAGTTTATTGCATTTACTTAATACTTGGTGAAATATTGATGTGGATGTCGTAGAGGACTTCAGCAAAAAGTTTTAGAACTCCTTAGGCAGTGTACCTAATTATTGCCACTAATAAGCACTTAATGAGCTAGAAAGGAAAATAAGCAATGTACTAAACTAAACTAAATGAAAGAGTCAAAAAGCCTACTTTGGGCTTAAATTAAAGCTACTTAGAGGGCTTCTTAAAGTCTACAAAGCTAGGGTTTAATAAAAGAGCTTATTGGCTTTCTAGAAAAGCCAAAAGCTTGGGCTGAAGTTAACAAATAAGCTAAAAAAATAGGCTTGAAAATGGTGTCTAGCACCAGGGGAAATAGACAAAAAAGGAGGACTTATTTTGACAGCTTAAAATAAGCTGTCAAATAAGCTCAAAATAAAAAAATGAAGTTAAGACTGATTGAGTATGGCTTAAGTTGAGCTCATGCTCAAATTTTAAGCTCTTGAAAACACTTCAAAGTTGCTGATTTTTACAAAAGAAATAGGTGAGTTATCTTTTGAAAAACTTGCCTAGTTTCATATGTGAAAAACTAAAAAAATGTTGACAGGTTTGACAAAGTTAAAAGAGACTTAACCTATTGGATTTTTACTCTAAAAAGATAAAGAAAACAATATTCTTAAGCTAGTTTTAACAACTTAATCAAATAAGCATTTTGACCACAGTTTGAAAACCAACATTTTGGATACTTATGAAAGAACTTAAAAACAGTTTAAAAACCTAAGAGCTTGGAAAAACAGACTCAAATTAGCTTAGAGACTTAAGCCAAAGTTAACCAATTGTCCCCAACCCATACCATTGCATTTTTGACCCGTTTTCATTACTGTCCCAAACACCCCTTAATATTTTTAAAAACGGATTTTAAAATTATAAAGGCTATTTTAAGCACAAGTTTTAAAAGACAAATATTAAGCAAGTATGGTTAAGCACTAGAAGGCAAAAAGCAAAGGCAAATAAGCAAAATAAGGCATAAATAAGCTGAAAATAAGCTTGCTACAGTAACTTTTAAGCAAAATTTAAAAAGAAAGCATACCTTAATCCTTGCTCAAAACAGGATTATGTAGACCTAAATAAGCTCTAAAACCTACCCAAGCTTATAAAAGCTTAACTAAGAAAACCCAATGAGCCATCCATTATTGCTCATTCATCCACAACTTGATCAAACAGTAACCCGTTTCTTTTGAATTTTTCTTAAATTTTGATCACTGTTTTAAAACAGATTAATAAGAGCTTATATTCAAAGCTTATATGGTTGTTAAAGAAACATAAGTAACTTAGACACAATGTAAAATTAAAGCTGAATTTTCATTTAAAAGAAAGTACAAGTACATTAAAAGAAACTAAACTGAACAACTAACACACTAAAAAAACTAACTTTCACTTAAAAAACTACTCCCTGCCTCAAGGGGCTTACAACAGCTTAAATAGTAAAACGAGCTAGGGTTTTTGTCTCTTGTCTTCTTTCCTTGGTGTGCTTCTTTGAAGACACAAATATACAGCATATTTGTGCTTGTTCCAGGACATCAACGCTCCGTTGTGAGTGTATAGAAAACACACTCAAATCTTGGCCTTTGGATTATCTTGGTTGCCCACTCATTTTTATGTCATCCATTGATCGATTTGTTGTGAATTAGGTTGCCACCCGTGCGACAAGGCCATGTGGGGGGTAGGGTTTTTGAGGGTGATGGGTTTGGAGGTTGTGGACTGCAAACTGGGAATGGTGGGAAATGCCAGAGGTGGGGTTTGAGCTTGGGCGGGAAAATTCATGGGGATGATTTAACAGTACTTTCAAAACAGGGGTGAGTTGTGGTTTTGGGGTGATTGTCACAATTGGTCCCTCAAGGATATATTACTAGTTGCATCACACGTCCTTGTGTTATATGAAAGTTTTGGACATTGGCAGTTTCACCCCTTGAAAGTTATATTGAGTATTACACCACAAGTCCTTGTGGGTTACATCTTTAGCTAGTTGGCAGACTTGACCCTTGTGGTATCTCTTTGGGCAATTGGCAGTTTTGGCCCTTGTGAGAATTTTCTTCTTTTCCCTCTTTAAAATAAGTTAGGGACTTGGCAAGTTTGGCCCCTAAACTTATTTTTCTTCACTTTTTGACTTCTGGATTTGTCGGGGTTGACTTTGGTTGACTTTTTCAGATTTGGGCTTTGACTTGACTTTGTCTTTTCCACGCTTTTCCATTCCGTGTCCGGTTTTGTCGTTTTGGCTTCGTTTTTCGTCCTTTTCTTAGATATCCGATCCTGCACAACACAATTAGCAAAACAAGCATATTTTTGGCATTTTAAGTCCGTTTTTGGTTATTTAACTGTTTTAAAGGTAAAGGTAGGTGTGTGTATTAAGCCACATTCCAAAATCCCCCATACTAAGGTATTGATCGTGTCCTCAGAGCAAATGCTATGAAGTAAGATTTAGAAAACTTAAAATCTCATTCACCCTTCGACTAATTACTTGGAAAAGTAGCTATTGTGTTTCATCAGAGGAAGTTAAAAGACTCATAAGTTTTGAAATTCCCCGTCTTTTACCTTTTTTTTTTATATACACCTATTTTTACACATCTTTTTGTTATTTTTCATTTTTCATTAATAAACTAGAACGTTTTGGACTTTCGTTATTAAATACTTTAAGGGATCATAGAACAAGATGCATTTCGATCCGAGAATGCCTCAAAACAGATAAATTCATCGTCCCCGACTTTTCACTAATTCCAAACCAAACTTAAAACAAAATCATCGCTAATTATGAGTTAAGATGCTAACACTACTCATATTTGCAACTTGTAAACTTTTAACTCCCGACAATTTATATCTTAAAGGTTCTTGTCATCGCGCTCTTTTTGAATTTCAACCTGGATCAACGTTTTGCAAATATTCTATGTTTCACGTTCCACCCCGAGATAATGAGTTTGAAGGCGAGATCTTCCAAGCAGCGGACTTTCCGTCTCGGCAATCCCAACCTTGCGGTTAAGTGACCAGGCTATTGACACCCCACAAAGACTAGTATCGGGACTCATGGACCTTAGGTTTCAAAAACTCTTAGGTTTTCCGTATGCACATAGCTTATAAAATAGAATAGCCAAAGTTAAAAAGCATATTTGAATTTAACAAAAAAAGATCTTTTATTCACAAACTTTTATTAACCATTATTGCACAATTTATAATCCCTCGACCTTTTAGAGGCTACTGCACATCGGTTGTGGCGGCAAGTACAGCAACTTTTTATCAGTCTCGGATTATTATTCTTACTATGGGTTTTCTTTAGAAGGCTGTAACATCAGTTGTGAGCCGGCAAGATACAACAAACTTTTATCAACCCACAGTTTATATTATATTTTATTTTTTCATTTTTCATCATTTTTTTTAAATTGGGAAAACGTCTTTTCGAAAAATTTCAATTATATAAATTTGAACTAACTCTAAAGGTTCTTGCTATTATATCTACATAAAAATTATTAGGATTTAGTTTAATTTCCAAAGATAGCACGTATATTAATCCGGTTAAAAGCTTATGGGAGAAAAAGCCACAAATTTCACACATGAGCTATTAAGATCTTCAAATAATCATTGTTTAGCATCCAACTCATACTCAACTCTATCATTTTTCATTCTTCGCGAATATTCACAAACGCTTAGCCAGAAAGTTAAGGAACAAGCTAGAGCTCAACACGCTCGATCAAGTCAAAATTTATTCTTATTCTACCCAACAGGAAAGTCAAAATTGTGAAAAAACATTATTTTATTTTGAAAAATTTTTTTTAAATTTTTAATTTTTTTTTTTTTTGAAATTTTTGGTGGTAAAAACGGGACTTAAGTGAGCAGAAACAACAGGGTGTGCAGGCACAATCAAATCAAAGATCCCCCCCATACTAGAATTAAACATCGACCTTGATCGTTTTTTCGAAGGGTTTCTACGTAATCCTAAGCCGTTTATGAGTTATTGCTTAAAAAATAAACGTTAGTCGATAAGATTAGGATATCTGGATTCCCTAAATGAAGCTGAGGATGTTAAGCTCGAGTGCACGAAGGACAAAACCGAGAGGCTTCAAACATCCGGGACATCCTGGACAAAACAGCACAAAATACAAAACATGGAAAAGGAAAGAGGCAAGCCTCCTCACAACAACTAAACACTTATTCATTACTAAGCTAGCATACTACTACTTGCTGATAAACTTGTGGTAAGCATGGGGTGCCTCCCACGAGCGCTTGTTTAGGGTCACATAAGCTTGACCAATCCTTGAATGAGTTGTCCCTTAGGGAAGTTTGGAGGTCAGGGGATATCCATCAGCTAGGATATCACCTCCATGTAGTGCTTGAGACGATGACCATTTACTTTGAAGTTTGGCCCAGAGTTTTGGGATAACTCAACGGTGCCATACGGAAAAACTTGAACAATGGTAAATGGTCCTGACCAGCGGGACTTCAACTTGCCGGAGAAAATTTTCAATCTTGAGTTAAAGAGGAGGACTTGATCACCGACGTTGGACAAACAGCGGTTTTGATCTTTTTTGGATCCTGAATCCTCTTAGTTTTCTCTTTGTAGATCAAAGAATTTTCATAGGCTTGATCACGCAGTTCACTTAATTCATTGAGTTGAATTTTGCGTTGATCACCCGCTGTTTGAAGATCAAAGTTTGCATTTTTAAGGGCCCAGTAAGCTTTGTGCTCCAACTCAATCGGCAGATGACATGCCTTTCCATATACAAGCTTGTACGGAGTGCACCCGATGGGTGTTTTGTACGCTGTACGGAAGGCCCAGAGAGCGTCATCCAGTTTGTCCGACCAAGAGGCACGATTTTCGCCCACTGTCCTTTCAAGAATTTCTTTCTAACCAGGTTTTGATACTTTCAAACCATGCCAGCTTTGAGGTATCTTTTTTTGTCTGGGGATGATACGCGGTGCGAGATACGATGCAGTGACTCCATATTTAGCAGACTTTGCTACTGTCATTGCAAAAATGTGTTCTACGATCATGATGATGGCTAGGGAAATAGCACCAAATATGCGAAAAGACTGCAGATTTAAGATTCTTTGAATACTACTGGGCGTCGTTGGTAGGGTGCACTTTTGATTTTAACCCATTTGACAGATAGTCAACCGCCCGAGTATGAATTTGTTGCTTTATGAAGATGGAAAGGTTCCTCCCCCTATGAAGTCGATGCCCATAACGTCAAGATTTCACAACTTGGATTTAAGAATTTTGAGGCATCTCATCCCTTTGTGAAATTTTTCTTGTCTTCGGCACGGTCACAATTTTTAACCAACTCGTGGGAATCTTTATAAATTGAGGCCAAAGAATCCGGCATAAAGACTTTTTGGCGGTGTGAGATTTGCTGCTCCATGATTGTCCCCCGGTGGTCATTGTGGCAACGCTTCGAGAATGTCGGAGAGCTTCTTTGTCGTGCACACCCCGCCAAGATCATTTGATCCGCACAGATTTAGAACAAGTAGGGGTCATCCAGAAGTAGTTCTGTTTACATCTTTGAAAACTTGTTTTTCTGTTGGGAGACATTCCTTGACAATGAAATTCCTCGCATGGTAGTTGCGAATCTGCAATCCTGATGGGTACTATCACACGAAGAGCAAACTGATCCAAGAAGTTTTTGCGGAGGAAATGTTCCGTGATTTCCTTGTTCTCGAGTTTATCTTGAATGAGGGTTCTCTAGTTCTGGGAAAGATTGATCGGCGGCCAGATTTTCTGTCCTTTTTTGTCTCGGGTGACAACATCGAATTTTGGGAGCAAAAGATTCCACCGCAATAGTCTTGCTTGTAGGAATCTTTCTTAGTGATGAGATACTTTATGCAGATATGGTTCGGGTACACTATCGAGCTTAGACAAAACAGATATGACCGAATTTCTCAAAAGCGTACACTACAGCAAGTAATTCTTTTTTTTTTTTTTCGGGTCGTAGTGTAGTGTGCTTGAGCTTCAGTCATGGTTTTGTTGTCATAGTGTATTGGTTGGAAATGCTTGTTCTTTCGTTGCCCTAGGACTGCCCCAATTGCAAAATCACTTGCATCACACATTAGTTCGAAGGGCAAGTCCCAGTTGGGAGCAATCAAAATCGGAGCCTTAGTCAATTTTCTTTTAAGTGTATTAAAGGATTCGATACACTCTTTTGAGAAGAAAAATGGAGTCTCTTTTTCAAGCAGGTGAGTCATTGGGCGGGCTATTTTTGAGAAGTCTTGTATGAATCGTCGGTAAAAACCGGCATGCCCAAGAAAACTTCGAACACCTTTCACAGTGTCGGGTGAGGGAGCTTTGGCGATGACGTTCAACTTTCGCTCGATCGACTTAATCTGATTTTGAGATTTGTGTCCAGAACATGCCTTCTTTTTACCATGAAATGGCTTTTCTCCCAATTTAGGACCAATTGGTGTCTTTACCACCGTTTTTTTTTTAACATTTTTGTCTAAATGGGATAGGCATGTAGAGAAAGAATCCCCAAAGACTGAAAAGTCATCCATAAACACTTCCATCGTTTTCTCGATCATGTCGTGGAAGATTGCCATCATACATCGTTGGATCGTTTGCCAGGTGCATTTTGCATAGCCAAAAGGCATGCGGCGACTAGGCAATGTTCCGTATGGGAAAATAAAGGTTGTCTTTTCTTGATCCTTCGGGTTATGGGAATCTGGAAATAACCCGTAAAAAGCCATAGATGGAAACAATAGGAAGTGGTTTCCGCTAGTCTTTCGAGATTTGTGTCCATGTAGGGAGTGGAAAGTGGTGCTTTCGGGTTGCATCATTCAAACTTTCTTTAGTCGTTGCATTACTCTCACCTGTGACTATCGAGTCGGAAATAAGATCATTTTCATTGTTCTTGACGATGGGTCATGCCACCTTCTTTGAGTACACAATGCAACGGGCTTACCATGGACTGTCAGAGATCAGATAAATTAATCCGGCAGTCAGAAGCTTTTTCAACTTCTTTCTTGATGCGTTATGGAATTTTTGGATTTACCCGCCTTAGATGCTGAACCATCCGGTTCGTAGTCCTTCTTCCATGAGAATTTCTTTTTTGTACAATACTACTAGGTCGATACCCTTGATATCTGAAGTTTCCAGCGATGGCTCGCTTGTGGGACTAAGTACCTCGAATTGAGCTGCCTTTTCTCTGTCTTCAAGTTTCTTTTGCAATTATGACGGGCAATTGTCGTCACCCTCCAAAAAATGCATATTCCAAATGATCCTTCGGTGGCAAGTCCTTGAGCTCAACATCAGAGGGCTCATTAACTGAAGAATTTGCTTCACAGATTTTAAGATCTTTTCGAGTTTCCGGAAAAGAAGTTCCTTGATTAGGAGGTGGTGGTGATGGATCACTATTAAGAATTTATTCGAGGAGAAGTATGTCCCCATCAGGGTCATAATATATAGGATCAACTTCCAGTGAAGTTAGATCATCCTCTAAAGCAAGAAAAGAGTCAGCTTCTTCAAAAAGGAGAAAATCACTGTCCCGATGGAGTTTTAAATAGAGAGGTTGGTAGTAACGATTGGATATTGTAAGGTGTGGGATTGCCACTTGTGATCAAATTTTGAGAAACCAAGAACTTCTTGAGAGTATTCTTCACAAGCCATATCAATGACGTCAATTCGGTTTGCCGTCATATGATTGTAATTAGCCGTGTATCTCGAAGTTTGGTCCAGATTGAATGTAATGGCCTCTCTGCCAACACGAAGGGTTATCTCACCCTCGTATACATCGATTAATGCATGACTGGTCTTTAAGAAACTCCTCCCGAGGATTAAAGGAACTCGGGGGTCAGGCTCAAAATCGACGACTACAAAATCTGCAGGAAATTGGAACTTTCCCACCGTTACATAGACGTCTTCAGCGATACCGATTGGTTCAGAGATTGATCGATCCGCTAGCTCTAGCGTCATGCAAGTCGGGGTTAGTTCGGGAAGAGAGAGATTTTTCCAGACGGAATATGGCATAAGATTAATGCTTGCGCCAAGATCGGCCAAGGCGTTGCATGTATTAATCCCAGAAAATTCACATGGAATGAGAAATCGGCCAGGGTCTCCAAGTTTCTTTGGTAACTTGTTTAGGATGACCGCTGAGCAATTCTCATTCAATGGGGTTCTAGCCATTTCACTCAACTTTTCTTTGTTTCCGATTAAGGTTTTTAGAGTCGAGGCGAATTTTGGCATAAGCATCAAGGCATCCGTAAAGCTAATTTCGAAACTCAAATCTCGAAAGATTTCATAGAATTTCTCAATTTGGTCGTTAGCTTTCTCACGACGTCTTTCATCATTTCTTCTTGAAGGAAATGGAATTGATGCTTTTTGGTTAGGCCTTGAAGCACTAACTGGAGCATTTACGGGCTCAGAGATTGATTCATGATGGACAATAGGGACAACCAGAGGTGGGATGTCTTCGGTGCTTCCGTTATTAGTAGGAGGCATCGTATCCTTTGTGACCTCGGGTTCACGTTCTACTACTTTAGGAGAAGAAGTAGTATGAATCGTGGGTCCCTTGTAAGCTACACCACTTCGAGTGGTAATACCCTTTAAATCCTCTTTCGGGTTAGTAACGGTGTTACTAGGGAGAGTTCCCGAAGTAGAGGCGGTATTGGAAGTGACAAATTTGGAAAGCATGTCCGTGAGATTGGTCAATTGATTTTGCATGTTTTGACCTTGAGCTTTGCATGTTCCTTCATCACAGCATTCATTGCCTTTACGTAGGCTTGGGAAATCTTCTTCGATGACACCTTCTGAATTTGAGGGAGATGGAGCTTGTTAGGCGGGTGCTTACATAAGCAGGAGGTTGAACAACCTGAGGTCGATAGATTTAACCTTGATGAACCGGGGATTGGTAAGCTGGAGCTTGATTGAAGTTCCCTCAGTTTTGGTTGTAACGATTCTGATTGTTTCCTTGATTTTGCACATGATTGTTCTGAACGGGGGAGAAAACGGCATGGTGCTCGATTTTGATTTGAAAATCGAGGGGCCGATAACGAGTGTTTCCTTGGTTGAAGTTAGCTGCGGTGATGAGAGACACATTCTTGGATATTATCTTCGTCAAACATTGCAGTGGTGGCTGGACAAGTTTGGTAGGAATGAGCACCACCGCAAGTAACAAAACTTTCCTCAATCCAGCTTTCGACAGGAGTAGGAGGGGAGATTGATTTTTCTTATCAAGAGTAAAGCTATTTACCATATCTTTCAAACTCAGCACTTCGGAAAGAGTGTTCCCCGGGGGTGGAAGTGCTCGCACTCACTTTGGCAACAACGGGTTTGTTACGTGAATTACGAACTTTGGACTTGCTTTCAATGATTCTTAGGCAATCACGAGGCATTTTGTCCAAAAAGTTGCCACCCGCGGCGGAATTTAACGAATCTTGATCGTTAGAGTTCAAGGCATTATAGAATGTATCAAGTTGATGCAACTCAGAAAATCCATGATGTGGACATGCCCGAAGAAGATCGTTAAATCTGTCCCATGCTTCATAAAACGTCTCATCAAATCTTTGTTGAAATCTCGTGATTTCATTTCGAAGATTTGTTGTTTTAGAAGGAGGGAAAAATTTGTTGATGAATTTTGAGACAAGATCATCCCATGTTTGAATCGATCGAGGGGGTTCTTTTTCAAGCCAAATCCGGGCTGCACCCTCGAGGGAAAATGGGAAAAGCATAAGCTTTACCGACGTACTCGGGACGTTCGGGAACTTCATCGTAGAAGTGATCTTGTTGAAATATCGGATGTGGGCATGAGGATCTTCTTTGTCATGTCCGAAGAATTGCTTGTTTTGAACGAGGTTAAGCAGACCGTGCTTAAGCTCAAAGTTGTCCGCGGTGATTTCGGGCACAACGATGGCTCATCGTAAACCGCGGGGTCCTGTGCTTCAAGCAATGAGCATAGTACGTTTGATATCATTGGAGCTAGGGGAGGAGGTGGGATTTTCACAATATGGTTCTTCAAGTTTTAGAAGGTTTTCAACAACAGGAGGTGGGGCCTGGTGTTGTTGATTATGAAGATTACGAGTTAGGGAACGAGTGTGCATGCACTAAAAAGGAAAATTTACACTAATTTTTTTGTTTTTGGTTTATCAAAAGTAAATTCACAATTTATTTTAATAACGGACAACGATAAAGACAACTTAAACATTATATCGGACAAGCTTCTCGGAGTAACTCTTCGAAAAGAAAACGCACTAGGAGCGGAGAATAGTAAGCGCGAAGCTATGAAAAAACCTTTTTGCCTTTAGGGTGTAGTTCCTAGGAACAACCTGCCTTTATACCCCTACTTTATAGTTTGTTTATCTTTTAAAAGGTGAACTCGTACTCGCAAGTGACACATATAAGGAAGAGTTTGTTAAATCTTTTGTTCGAGTTGGGAACCAACAAGTTCACGTCTGAAGTTACATTATGTTAATACTCAATTGAGAATATTATATTTTGGTATTTTACCAATTTGTGAATTTTATTGATAATTAAAGACAATGTTTTTATAATTTTTGGTTTTTTTTTTTTTAGTTTTTCCTGTAAAAATGATAATTTATACTACAATAGAAATGAAAATATTTTTGTAACTTTTGGGATTTTTTTTTTATATTTGATAATTTCACAGATTCACACACTTCTTGACAAAAAATTCGAACGATTAAACGGCTTCACAACCTCATCGTGGCAGCGGCGCCAAAAATTGATTTGAGCTAAACTACACCTCTTATATATAATATATAAATATATATTAAGTATTGTCTAAAAAAACACAAATCAATGAAACGGGAAGTAGTATAGAATGTTCCCGGGTCGTTTATCCCCAAGAGGATGGAATGGTGAATCGATCTGTCGGAAGATTAGGTTTGAATGAGAGAGAAATAATTGAGAGTTGGGAAAGCTAAGTTTAAACAATAAACAATAAAAACGATTTAAGAAAAACCTAAAAATTATTAAATTAAGCTAAAAACCGACGAGCACGGAATCCCCGAACAATGGGGTCAAAACCTAAATCTTCAAAATTAAACCCTACAAAGAATTTTTACTTCTAAACTTACTATAGGTGGTCTTTAATGAAGAATGAAAAGACTAGGACTGGAAAACGGAGGGTCATTTTGACCCAAAACGAGTCAAGACAAAAATCAGTACCCGAGCCCCCGTTCTTTAAAAATCAAAAGTTACAAAAGTGACCAATACGAAAATTTTTACATTTTCCTACAAAATATATGACAAAGAAATATTTTTCTAAAAAAGTAAATATTTTTTCGTATTAATTTTAATATTTTTTATGAAATTTTTAAAATTATAACGAAATTAAATTATAAAAAATACTAAAACTATTTTTTTAAAAAATTCTGAAAAATTTACCTAAAATACTTTACACTAATACTAACCTACAAAAAATAAGAAACCCAAACTGGGGTTATAAATAAGCCGAGAATAAGCTGAAAACATCTTATGGCTTATAAGGGGCCAAAAGTGGTTAAATATTAAACCACTTGGGACTCTAACAGAGAAGTCCCAAAGGCGCAGGCGGTAACACTTTTGGTTATAAAGTGGGTTTGTACGAGGGTTGAGGGCCGGTTCGTGGTCTTGCTCACCGGGTCAACCTTGGTCTCCTCTTTTTTTTATGAAAACTTTTTAAACAAACTTGTTAAGCTCATCGAGCTTAACATTTTTCATAACTATGACTTTTTGAAAAACTTATAAATACTGGAAAAAAGAGCTTTTAAAACAGACAGTAGCTTAAATAAGCTAAAAAGGCAAAAATGGTTTATGGCACTTGACTTTTTGGACTATTAAGCTAGAGTTTGGACAAATAAGCTTAAAGAATTAACTAACCTATCCTAAATAAGCACTAAAGAGCTAAAAACTACAACTAAATAAGCTTAAAAGGGCTTAAACTAGACAGAAACTTAAATTAAGCTTTAGGGCAAAATAGTGGCTTATCTTTTTAATGTTAACACATGTAAGCTAGCAAATTGCAAAGAGTATGAGCAAGCACAGCTTAACACCATCATAAAGAACTACTAGGAGCACAAATAAGCAATTGGAATAAGCCCAATAAGCCAAAAATTAGCTTAAACACTCAGCAGTACTAACTTAAGAGTTAGTACTGCTAGAGTAAATTTTAAGCTTAGGGACACACTTTTGGCTTAAAATAAGCAACAAAAGAAAGCTTCTTAAGGTCTGAAACAAAGGGGCTTAATAAAAGAGCTTATTGGCTTTCTAGAAAAGCCAAAAGCTAGGGATGAGGCCCCCTAATAAGCTAAAACAGATGGCTTAAAGTTGAGCCCCTAGCACCAGGGCAAAATGAACTAAACAAAGGAGCTTACTTTGACAGCTTAAAATAAGCTGTCAAATAAGCTCAAAATTAAAAGTTAAGCTAAGACAGATTAAGCTTGGCTTTAATGTGAGCTTCTGCTCAAAGATTAATCAACTGAAAAACGTTTTTTTTTTTTTTGGGAAGGATTTGGAATGAAAATCCTTTAAACTAGTTCCCACATGTGAAAATTCTTATATATAAAAAAATGTTTGACAGAGGTTGACAATTGTACTAGGTGACCCTAGGCATTTTGTTACTTGGTTTTGGCACACACAAATGACTTTATAATAAACTACAACTTATGTTAACTAAATCTTATTCCAAATAAAGCACTTTGGAACTTTTATAAACCACGTTTAAGAAACAAATTAGGAACAACTTTGAAAAACACTTTGTGGACTTAAATTTTTTGGAAAAAAGATTTAAATAAGCTTAATAATGCTAACCAAACTCTTGGACATGACTACCACCCATTACCTCTACATTTTGCCATTTTGGTTTCTTATCCCAAAACACCCCTCGTATATTTTTAAAAAAATGATGTTTAGACTTTAAAAGCTGATTTAGGCACTCTTTTAATCAAGTCAAACCAAGCATTAATAAGAATAAAGAGGTCATAAACAAGTAGACAAACGAGAATAAGCTAAGAATAAGCAAATTAAGCTGTTGACTACAGTTACTTTTTAAGCAAAGTTTAAAAATGAAGGCATACCTTATCTTGCTCAAACAGGATTATGTGAAACCTAATAAGCTCTAAAACCTACCCAAGCTTATAAAAGCTTAACTAAGAAAACCCAATGAGCCATCCATTATTGCTCATTCATCCACTTGATTAAACAGTAACCCGTTTTTTTCCTTTTGAATTTTCTTAAATTTTGATTTACCCACTGTTTTAAAACAGATTAATAAGAGCTTATATCAAAGCTTATATTGTTGTTAAGAAACATACGTAAACTTAGACACAATGTAAATTAAAGCTGAATTCTTTAAAGAAAGTACAAGTACATTAAAGAAAACTAACTAACAAAATTACACACTAAAAAAACTAACTCACTAAAAACTAACTTTGGCCTCAAGGGCTTACAACAGCTTAAATAGTAATACGAGTCGGGGTTTTTGTCTCTTTCTTCTTTCCGTGGTATCTTGTGCTTGCTTTCTTTGAAGACACAAAAACAGCATATGTGCGCTTGTTGTGAGAGTGTAGAAAACACACTCAAATCCTGGCCCTTGGATTATCTTGGTGGCCACTCATTTTTATGTCAACTATTGATTCGATTTGTGGGAATTAGGATTGCCACCATGGACAAGGCCATGTGGGGGGTAGGGTTTATGAGGGTGATGGGTTTGGAGGGTTGTGGACAGCAAACAGGAATGGGGGAAATGCCAGAGGTGGGGTATTGAGCTTGGGCAGGAAATTAATGGGGAAGATATATAGTACTTCAAAACAGGGGTGAAGTTTGGGGTGTTGTCACAATTGGTCCCTCAAGGATATATTACTAGTTGCATCACACGTCCTTGTGTTATATGAAAGTTTTGGACATTGGCAGTTTCACCCCTTGAAAGTTATATTGAGTATTACACCACAAGTCCTTGTGGGTTACATCTTTAGCTAGTTGGCAGACTTGACCCTTGTGGTATCTCTTTGGGCAATTGGCAGTTTTGGCCCTTGTGAGAATTTTCTTCTTTTCCCTCTTTAAAATAAGTTAGGGACTTGGCAAGTTTGGCACCTAAACTTATTTTTCTTCACTTTTTGACTTCTGGATTTGTCGGGGTTGACTTTGGTTGACTTTTTCAGATTTGGGCTTTGACTTGACTTTGTCTTTTCCACGCTTTTCCATTCCGTGTCCGGTTTTGTCGTTTTGGCTTCGTTTTTTGTCCTTTTCTTGGTTATCCGTTCCTGCACAACACAGTTAGCAAAACAAGCATATATTTGGTATTTTAAGTCCGTTTTTGGTTATTTTAGCTCGTTTTTAAAGGTACAAGGTATGTGTGATTAAGCACATACCATATGTATTGAAGATATACAATTGGTAAATCTTTGTTTGACCAAAACATATTGTATGCACGAAACATAATACTTATTTGAGTTTTTTAGTTTTCTATATTATTTGAATATTGACGCTTTTGATAACTCAACTTGAGGCTTTTAAATTTTACATATTTTTACACGACCATGAATCCTAAGTATAGCCGACACACTCATGAAATTATAATCATAAAATATATACAATATCAACTATATACCCAACAGTAAGAATATCAGCCTTCTAAAGTGGAGGTCAATGGTTCAAATATAACGAGGAGAGAATTAATCCCCTTGTGGCCTCGGATATTCACTTGAGTCGACTCCGTGCTACCTAAAAGGGTAGTTTCACGGGGATTAGTCGGCTCACAATGTCAGAAAATAGCTAATCAAAAGAAAAAAATTACCAATTATCCTCAGAGTAAATTGCATAAATCGTCCCTAAAGTTTGGCCAAATTGCATGTTTCGTCTCAAACGTTACGAAAGTGCAAGGATCGT